>PVKM010005714.1:0-46850 GCA_004027735.1 Carollia perspicillata
TAGTCGGGTCCTGTAGCTGGGCTTTGGGGTCCGAGCTCACATGCAGCTCAAAGAAAGCCTAGGAGATGCGGGACTCCCCCTTGCCATTGGGCTTTATAATCTTGGCACTGGATCTTAGCTTTCTCGTGCTTTTTCTCATTCTCACTTTCTTCTCGCCTTCTATAGTGGCATATTCCATGGCTTCCCACATCACCCAGAATTTCTCTTTCCTGCACAAAGCAGTGATGAAGGCTCTGTGAAAATATCAGTTTGCATGGCCCTCCCAGCGGCCTGTGGATGCCATCAAACTGGGTCTGACTCTCAGCAACAATATCAGAGCTGCGGGAAAGGGAAGCTACAGGAACAGCTGAAATATTGCAATGGCCCCTAGCTCAATTTCTGAAGCCTTCTGACAAATTTGAAAAATAGGTGGCAATATAACAATGCAAAGGAGGAAGAAAGCATATTGTTTCGTATAATTAAAGTAGATTTCATGAAAAAGAAGGATTTGAGTTGGGCTCCAAGCAAATGAGTACAATTTGGGGAAGATGGTGACTTGAATGAGAAAATCAGTTATATTCTCCACACTGGCAGTGATTCATGGCTTCACAGTTACGTATGTGAAGACTCCACCAGAGTTTGTTGATAAGGGGTCTTGAGCATATCTTTTATAAGTTAATGATATTGTCAACTTCTTTTATTTTTCAAATATAATTTTTAGAAAACCACATTTGTTAATATGAAGAGAAAAGACACTTTTAAGTGTGGAAATACAATTCTATAATTTTGTTGAGTTATCTGAAAATCCTATTTTTCTCCTATAGTCTTCTCACAAAATTAGAGCATCTGCTAAGTATAAATGAAAATCCCACTGCACACTTCACAGAGCTTAATAAAGAAGTGAGCATGTCAACAGACCTGAGACGGTTTTCTGCCATAAAGTACGATAAGTGAATTGACAGCCACTAAAAAGAAAAAAATGTGAGCAAGCTGAGATGGTATGAAGGAGAAGTATATCTTCTAACAAAAAATAATAAAACAAAGGGAACAAGCACATCCGTAGCTGCCATACATTGAGAAATAATTCCGTGATGCCCTGAGCAGTGATGAGAGCAAGCGCTGGCTGCCGATTTTTGTCGAGGGGAGTGTGGAATCGATATCTGATAGGGACTGATCCACGAATTTAGAAAAGGTACAAGAAAACACCACCTATGGGCTTAAGTCAGAGTACAAGGGTGGTCTGCATTATAAATACAGCCTGACACAATTATTTGGTAACTAATAATTCTAAATACTGAGACTGGCTTTTCTTACATAATCTTTAACCCTATTTCCAATAAGAGTTAGTACATCATGCCCTTCTGGAATTTTGCTTAGTTACAGAACAACTTTGTCAAAAAAGTTCAGAAATTGGGCTAGGAAGGAGCTGGGCCTCTCCTATGTGTTTTCTGAAATTCATGGAACCTTAATTTATCTGGGCTCTGGCTTCTGTTTTTTATTGCAAGGCATAGTCAGTCTATCTGGTAATACTGGTGATAAAATATAGCTGAAAAATTAAATAGGAAAAGTACTTAATGTTTATAGTAAATGGAATCTAAATCATTCTTTCTATGAAACCCCCACGATTTCACATTTTTGAAGGAACAAACACAACACACTTTAAGCTCAGACACATGAGTTTACTTAGGGAAAATCACAAGCGGAGAGCAAAAGCCCGATACTGTTTATTTCTTGTAGACTGAGCAAACTGTTCTCTAAAAAGAAGTTAAACTTTCCCTTAAGAAGAATTTAGTTAGGGCACTTGAGGTCTATCCCTCACTTGTGAGGTCAGGTGTCCTTGCAAACATCCCTTGGTGCCACTGTCAGAGTCAGAATCGGGGGCTGGATAGATGATTGTTTCTGACCAATAAGACCGGTCCCATGAGTTCTTGTTTTTGTAAGTGAGGGGAACCCAGCAGGAGAATACTGTCAAGACCGGGAAGGGCACAGACACAATGGCATTTACCCCCCAGGGTCCTCCCCTCTTTGTTCCTGTCCTAGGATGCTGCTACGGATTTCCACAACAGTTTCTGCAGTCGCAGGTGTGTTCCCCTCCATGCTGCACCGAGTATATCTGTTCTCTTCCTGATGATTAGGGAGAAAAGATGAGAACCCATCAGAGAGTACCTATTATTACAATAGATCTTAATGTCCATTTGTTTCAGTTCTACCAATGCTTTTTTTTTTAAATATCCATTTTTTACTCACTGTGTCCTACTCCCACAAACTCTTCATACAGAACTGAGATTGAATATACAGCTGTTATGGCAAAAGGGCTGGACCAACAAATTTAGGGCATCCACCAGCCACAAGACTAGTGAGGTACTCAAGAAGCCCCCATTGAAGGAATGGACCCTACTTGAAAGACACAATGAAAAGTGTCTCCAAGGAGCCAGGGACTGGTCTTCTGGGTCTCCGTAGCCCATGTAACTCTGTTACTTTCTGGTGGCAACTGGCAGCCTAGTTTTCTACTACCTTTGCTACCTTGAGAGTATGACTTAATTGAGGAGGAAAGCCATCTTTTGGCAGCAAACACTGGCTATGGATAAAGCCCAGCACAGAGCTCCCCAGAAACCTAGGGAACAGATGTAACTAATGTTCTTTTAATCTGTCTACCATTTGCTGGCAGGACCCCATTTTCCATTTTGAGTAGTTACATATATTACTTGGCAAGGAAGATTTATTTACATTTTGTGTTCTTATCATTATGTTTTATGGTTTGTGAGGCAGTAAATTTGTTAGAAATGAGCAAATTAAGTGGAGTGTGTGTAAGTGAATAACATTCTGGTTCTCAGACCCCTGAGTAAAATGTGAAATTCAGTGTCCAGGGCCCTATCCCCCCAACCCCCATTCTTATTCTTTCTGAAGTTAAACCCCTAGGAATCCACACACATGATGCAGGAGGTGCATGAATCTTTCTTTAGGAAGACTTGGTATGTATGAAAGAGTCTTGTAAAACATGTGCAAAATAAAGTTTTAAATTGTTAGTAAACTTTCCCTAGTAATAGCTGACTGTCATTCACCAGCTTCTGTGCCCCAGACTCATGATCTGGGTCACCTTATTACCCCATTTTCCAGATGAGGAAACTGAGACACAGAAAGAATAGTTGATAGCAGAGCCAGTACTCAACGCAGGTGGTTCGACCCAGTGTCCACTGTCTTGACCACACGTATCCTGCCTCTCCCACTTCTGCTCGGCTTTCAGTGGATACTCTCGATATGAAAACTTGATGCTTCTAGAAATTCTGCCTAGCACTGTCATCTCTGATACCCGTGTTTCAACACAGTCCTAAATGGACAGTCCGCAGTAAACGTGAAGCAAAGTTGTGATGGGATGCCCTGAGGACACTGAGCAGGCACTTCCACAACGCTGGGCACGGGCGTGAGCTGACCCCGGTAGGTTGGAACACGGTCTGATGCAGTCTAGAACTTTCATCTTTGATTTATATGTTGATAAAGTTTTACTAATTTGGGGGGGAAATTCTTTTGGGATGGGGGATTATTATTTAAATTGTTTGGTACTGGGTGGCTTTGCACTTCAGTGCTGCTGAAGGAAAGATATATAAAATTTTGGTTGATTGACAGAATTTTGACGAAGTGTATCCGATGTTTGAGCATTATGAAAAGAATCATTTGCCTTTACCACTCACGTATCGCCTCCTAAATGAATAAAGTCTATGAAAGTAATAAGCGAGACCTTGCTAGAGGCTGTGGCAGCTAAGCAAGCACATAGAAGGAGGGGCGTAAAAGAACCCAGACTTTATTTATAAAAATCTGTGCATTTATTCTTCCATGTCCAAACTTCTGTCACCTTCAAAGTACTCTCTATTTGATGCAATGCGCCTATCAAGATGTGTTTTTCCACTGCTCAGAACAGTTTTCGAGCTTGTTGATCTTGATGCCTTTTAGTGCTTCTGCAGTTTTTTGTTTTACATCTTCCACATCAGCACAGCATTTCCCTTCGAGGGCTTTTCGCAGCTGGGGAAACAAATAAAAGTTGCTCAGGGCAAGATCCAGTGAATAGGGAGGGCGAGGCATAGGAGTCATGCCATTTTTGGTCAAAAATTGCTGAATATTCTGCATGGTGTGGCCAGGTGTGCTTGTAAACCACCCTCATGAAATGGACAAACGCATTGAAATAGTCTTCAAAAAAAATTCACCGAAGCCGAACGCAGCCTCTCACAGCAATGCCAACTGGTACACTGATACAGATGGGTTCCTAGAACACTCACGCAGCAGGGAAACCTGTATGCGTTACCAGGGGCCGCCCCCCAGAAGATGTGTGTGTGGTGTGTGTGTGTCCCTTTGTATGTTATGACGGCACAGTTGAAAATGGTGGCTGATTTACACATAAAAAGGATTCCATTCATTTTTTTTTAATAATTCACTGTTTAATCAGGGAGTTTTAAAAAACTAAAGGATGTAGATTACTTAAAGAGACTCTTTCCCTTATTTCTTGATTTTTTTTCTCTCTTTTTTTCCTCTCTCTTTTCTTCACTATAACTGCTGGCAGTTTAATGGAGAAAATAGGCTCATTCATCTCATCTTCTCACAAGTCTGATTGTACAGTGTAAGGAAAAATATAGTGTAGAGAGAGGTGTTAAGGTTGGATTCTAAGAGCCCCAGTATCTGGGCTTTTGACTCTATCATCTTTTATCATGTAACAAAGGACATAAAAACCAACAAAATGTGCTATGTATAGAAAATACCTATCTATAACTGTTTTGTTAACCCCCAAGAGTTGACCCCTTTACATGTAATTTGAGGTTTAAAATAAGATCAAAGGCCAGAGCTCGGGGTATGTATGCACTGCGGCCTCCCTGCAGCCTGGGAGTTCCCTGGGGAAGGTACCAGGTCTTCTTTTTCATTGGGGTCCTCTCACAGGCCGCAGAGCGCATTTGAGGGCGAACTGTTTGCACCACGACCAGTTTGGGCGGCTTTGACAGCAATGTCTTTGCTGGTTGAAATGGCTCTTGGGCACCTGTGATGTGTCGTCGTGCGCTTTGCTGGAAAAGACGCTGCCTGAGCAGTCAGCAAACGTGAGCTCTCGTTATTCTGCGACCTTAAGCAGTTCTAGGGGTTTTAGGGCTACAATTTCCTCCGAGATAAAGTAAAATGCTTGGGCTAAGTGGTTTTCTTCAGTCTCTTCCAGCGTTACAATTTCTGTTTTAAAATTAAATAAAATATACTTACCATTTAAAAACCTTTGTAATTTGAAAGAATTTCAGAATTACAGAAACGTTGTCAGAAGAGCGGCCCTTTTACCCTGCACTCAGACTCGCCTGTTGTTAACGTTTTGCCTCCAGCGCTTTGCCATCCTTGGCTCCCAAGCGTTTGAGGGGCAGGTATCGCCCCCATATACTCCAGAACGTGTGTCCTAAGTACAACGACGTTTTCTCTCGTGACCACGATATTTTTATCAAATTCAAGAAAGTTAACATTGAATTGACATAATACTGCTATCTAATAAATAGCGCGTGTTTGAGTTTTGCCGATGGTCCTGTTTTCTACGTCAACTTTCGCCCTGCCCCGAGACCCATTCCAGGGTCACACACTGCTCTTCTAGTTTTTCTCATCTCCTCGAACCTGGAACACACCCAGCGTTTCTTTTGTTTTGCATGACTTCGACAGATCAATTTTTTAAATAGAAAAATCTCTCACTTGTGGCTGTCTGATGTTTCCTAATGATTAGATTCAGGTTCCGTATCTCCAAAAGTAATACTATACTAAGTAATGCTGTGCTCATTTTACTGCATTACCACAGCAGGTATATGACATCATGATTAAAAAAAAAAAATTAAGATTCGAATTTCCCATGGGAGGGGAGTTTTTCCATTCTGGTTGGCTTGGGGCTCTATAAAACCATAGAAAGGATAATAATTACACAATTACCTAGATATCAGAATTCCATATATTAAAAACTCAATTGCCTGTATATTTTAGTTTTTATCTAAATAATTTTATTTGCATGATAGAGGACCTTAAAATAACTATACCCACTCTCAGCTAAAAAAAACTCAATAAGTTTGAGAAGTATTTCTAAAGGGTTTTTTAAAAAAGAGTTTATTTATTTAACTTTAAAGGGGAAGGGTTTGGGAGAGAAATATCAGTGTATGGTTGCCTCTTCTGTGTCCCCTGCTGGGAACTGGCCTGCAACCCAGGCATGTGCCCTGACTAGGAATGGAACCACGATCCTTTGGTTTGCAGGCCCATGCTCAATCCACTGAGCTACACCAGCCAGGTATTTGTAAAGGGTTTTAAAGAGGATGCAATGTCTTCATTCTGGAACTGACAATGTATTTTTTTTCCTAAAAGTAAAAAATCATAAAAAATTCACCTTGCTAACTTTATGCCAAGCAGAAGTATGAAGGCTAAACAGAAAACTAGATCAAACAACAATAGAACAAAAAAAAGAACAAGAACCAACTCTGCTGACTTTTACTCCAATACCTATTCACTACATTGTTGTTCCCATAATTCACTCACTATTTGGAGTCTGGCCTTTTTTTTTTTTAAGTAAAGAAAGCCATTAGTCAATGACTATATACATTTAACATATTTCATAGTGTCCTCATAAGAACACCATGGACCAGTTCCAATGACAAAGCCACTAAAGAAAATAAAAGTCACCAGGTCCTGGGGCTCATTTGGGGCCACTTTGGGGCACTGTAGTGTGACTGCTAAGCAGTAGATGGCACTGTTAATGTACATTGATCTTATTATAAAATCTGGGAAAGGGAAGTAGTGTTCCAGAGATTTACTATGTGGTTGTTCCAACTAAAGTTAGTGACACTTCACTTATTTGGTAAAGTCCTATCAGTGGTATGATCGCTGTGATACTTATTTTCTTCTCCCCTGATATCTGGCTTAGGAGGTCTATGGCTTTTTTGTTTTAGATTTTTTTTTTTGCACATACAAATAATGCAACTTGTCAACTTTACTCCAAGAGTTTGGTACTTCATTGGGCATTGGGAAGGCATTTATTATTTACTTTAGGTAAGGGAGACTTAGGAAGCTATAACGGGTCTGTCTGGAAAAAGTCCAGCCATTGTTAATATAATGAGAACATATTGCATAACATCAATGTAACTGGCAGCCAAGGAGAGTGGACTGGAATGCACATGCATGAACAATGACAACTTCACTGTACTAGTCAGTGGGGGAGGCAGATGTGTTGAGTGAGCATGTGCACTGTGTGGCCGTCACATTCAAAACGACTGAGCTAGTAGAGCAATGAATCTGCAACAAATTTTGCACTAAGCTTGAACATTCCTCTGCAGAAACCATTCAGATGATTCAGAAGCCTTTTGGGGTTGATGCAATCAGTGCAGCACAAATGAAAGTGTGGCACAAATGCTTGAAAGATGGTTGAGAATCCATTGGAAGCAATCCATGTTCTGGAAGGCCTGCAACAAGCAGAACACCTGAGAATGTTGAATGGGTCCAGACTACAGTTAACAAAGATCAGAGAACTGTGTGAGGTCCCAAGGTGTCTACTTTGAAGAGGACTGAGGCATCATCATCTTATGTACAATGTTTGTTGTATCTTCCATGGTCTTCAATAAAGGCCTCCATTTCTCATAGTGCATGGCTGTATACTTCCCGGACAGACCCTGTATCGTCTCTCTAATAACCTTTATACATTTTTTAGTTAAGATATACTTTAGAGTATTCCATACCTTTGACCTATTTGTGTGCTGCTTACATAGAAAAAAATTTTAATGTATTTAATTTTTCTGATGTTTGATTTACCATATTTTACAGTGTATAATGCACACCCATTTTTTGGCCCAAAATGTCAGGAAAAAAATCTTTCGTTTTAATTTTGTAATTCAATTATTTATTTATTTATTTATACATAGATACTTGTTTTTTATATTATAAAGGATTTTAGCATTAAATTATATAGAAACAGAATTAATACTACCCATGTATAATGTGCATCCTTATTTTTCCCTAAAATATTTGGGCAAAATGTGCGATTATACATGGCAAAATATGGCAGTTATTTAAAATAACTAGATTGTTGATTGTTTTTCATTTCAATAAAAATAGCTTGAAGATACAGGTGTTTCATATTTCATGACATCATTTTTTTGGAATGAGTGGGTAAGATATTTTGTAAATCACACACATAAAGAAACCTAAAAAAAAATCTGAAAATAGCAGCATCTACATCATCCTTAATGAATTCAGGCCTTGATTATTTGCATTGAATGCAAACTTTACCAGCTCATCATATCACCGTTTAAACACCTCACTTAGATTATGCAGATAAAAATTATATTCTGTCCCTTTATTTAAAAAAAAACTGAAGAAATAATTAAAACTGTTTAACCAAGTGCTTCAGAGGAGAAAAATCATAAATAATGAGATGGTATTCATCCTTGCTTCTTTTAAAAAATAAAATAATGTAGTTTTCCATCTCAGGGTGGGAGAAGTTACACTTTCAAGAACCATGACATCACATGAAATGTTGACATCTATTATCAATCTAATTAACTATTTGCTGTTCAAATTGTGGTGAAAGTACATTGAGACTTCTTTTGTACTCTTATCGCTTGTTTAATACCAAATTGCCTGGCATCTGTGTATTAAGGCTTTGATCTAATACTCTATCAGTTGTTGGCTCAGGCACAAGAGACTGCAGAGTACACAAAGCTGTCGCTGCAGACTCCAGGGGAAAAAAGAGGCTGTGGATGTACAGCCACGATTAGCTAAGTTGGTCAATATTTGCATGATGCAATGATAATGCATTCTTTATGTAAGGTTGTTATTTCACTGAAGCAAGTAGGAAACTTCCTTTTCAAGAACTTGGTGTATTTTTTAGAAATTCCCCCCAAGTCCCCTTTTACCCTGAACACATATGACACATTTTCTTTCATCTCTGTCCATTTTCCTTCCTGCCTTCAACATCTGACGATACACAAATGCAACATGATACATATTCTTGAGGCGTTATTATTTTTCAAGATTTATATGTCAAGGAATTTTTAAAAGAAATGATCTTGCCTACAATATGACAAAATCTTAGAATCGGAATCAGCGGCTTTATTTGTATACTTTAAATGTAAAGGCTGCTTATTTTATTCCTATTTTCTATTTTTATTTTCAATTAGTTATTTGTAAACTCAAAACACTGATGTCTTAATTTTACTTTCTAGTATAGACTTCAGGCTAGTATGTCTTTTAACATTACACACAGGTTATGAAAAATTAATCTTATAAAATTAATATTTGAATGAGGACAACAGAAAGCTATGTTGCTCCCAGCAAAAATTAAACTTTTCTCTATCATGTTTCTTCTTTCACATTTTTAGAATTCTTGGCCTTTGCGATGAGGATTTGATATTCACAAAATTCTATTTGTACCTTACAAATTTTCCTAATCACTTTCTATTATCTGAGATGCTCTTTCCATTTCTTTTGTTTTTAACATATAAGAGGAAGTCAATGGTAAAAAAACCACACTGGTATCTTTTTAAGTCATTCTTTTTTGTTTTTTTTAAGTATACTTTCTTGATTATGCCATTACAGTTGTCCCGTTCCTCCCCTCTCACCCCCCTCTGCCCTGTATCCACCCTCCACCAGCATTCCTCCCCACTTAGTTCACGTCCAAGGGTCCTACATATATGTTCTTTGGGTTCTCCATTTCCTATACTATTCTTAACCTCCCCTGTCTGTTTTGTATCTACCAATTATGCTTATTCCCTGTACCTTTTACCCCATTCTCCTCCTCCCCCTCCCCACTGATAACCCTCCATGTGATCTCCATTTATGTGGTTCTGCTTCTGCTCTAGATGTTTACCTGCTTTTTTTTTGGGGGGGGGGGTTCAGTTGTTGATAGTTGTGAGTTTGTTGTCACTTGACTGTTCATAGTTTTGATCTTCTTCTTTTTCTTAGATAAGTTCCTTTAATTTGACCCTATCTGGGAAGTACTTTATCTGCCCTTCCATTCTAAATGATAGCTTTGCTGGAGAGAGTAATCTAGGTAGTAGGTCTCTGCTTTTCATGACTTTGAATACTTCTCGCCAGTCCCTTCTTGCCTGTAAGATTTCTTTGGAAAAATCAACTGATAGTCTTATAGGAACTCCTTTGTGGGTAACTCTCTCCTTTTCTCTTGCTGCTTTTAAGAGTCTCTCCTTATCTTTATTCTAGGGTAATGTAATTATGGTTTGTCTTAGTGTGTTCCTCTTTGAGTCTAATTTCTTTGGCACTCTCTGGACTTCCTAGAAGTCTATTTCCTTTGCCAGATTGGGGAATTTTTCCTTTGTTATTTGTTCAAATAAGTTTTCAATTTCTTGCTCTTCCTCTTCTCTTTCTGGCGCCTCTGTGATTTGGATGTTGGAACATTTAAAATTGTCCCAGAGGCTCCTCAGTCTCTACTCATTTTTTGGAATTCTTGTTTCTTCATTCTGTTCCAGCTGAATGTTTATTTCTTCCTTCTGTTCCAAATCTTTGATTTGAGTCCCAGTTTCCTTCCCTTCACTGTTGGTTTCTTGTATATTTTTCTTCATTTCACTTTGCATAGCCTTCACTTCTTATATTTTGTGACTGAACTCAATCATTTCTGTGAGCATCCTGATTAGCAGTGTTTTGAACTCTACATCCAATCTATCTCCTTCTTGCTTATTTCTTTTTCTGGAGTTTTAATGTGTTCTTTCATTTGGGCCATATTTCTTTGTCTTGGCACACCTATTATGTTGTAAGGGGCAGAGCCTTAGGTATTGGCCAGGGTGGGGCAACCCAGGTCGCTGCACTGTGGCACTCTATGTGGGGGAGGAGTCCAAGAGGGAACAGTGGTGTTTGCTTGTCTCTTGGCTGGCTTTTAGTCACTTCCCCCACTACCCACGAGCAAATTGGGCCTTTCTGGGTCTGACTCCCAGGTGAGTGGGCTTGTGTACATTCTAGAACCCTGTGGGTCTCTCCAACAAACTTTCCTGTGAGTCTGGGAGTTTCTCCCACCACCGTAACCCCCACAGGTTTTTACAGCCAGAGGTTTTGAGGTTTTATTTCCCTGCTCTGGTTTGTGCAGTCTGTCTTGCTCCCCAGTCCTTCTCCCAGGCCCATCTTCATGCAAATATCAAACCACCCAGTCTTCCCCCTTGTTGCATCTTCTCCGCTCTGGCTGCTCATCTCCATACCCTTCCTACCAATCTCGATGAATGTTTCTTCTTTAACTCTGTGATTGTCTGACTTCCATACAGTTCAATTTTCTGGCAGTTTTAGTTGTTTGTTGTTTTTAAATTTGTTGTTGTCCTTCTTTTGGTTGTGTGAAGAAGCAAAGCTTTTCTACCTATGCTTCCATCTTGGCTGGAGGTCCCCTTTTAGGCCATTCAATCAATATTTATGGAGTAAGCACTGTGTTATTTACTGGAGGGGACACATACAAGACACTGGCCCTTACCTTAGACAGTGTACAGTTCAGTACATGAGTTGACCTGTAATGTCAAGTAGCATGAAAAATACAGAGACTGTGATAAAGCTCTATATAAGGTGTTCTCTGGGCATGCAGGAAGAAGCAGTCAGTTCCACCTGGGCTGGGTGGTCTGATGGGCTGAATGGCAAAGGGAGTACAGCAAAGGTGCTGTGAAGAACAGCATCCAGGTAAAGAAAGCAATATGAGCAAAGGTAAAGTACAGAACAACCAGGACATTAAGGACAATTTAATTATTAAAAAGTTATGGCCTGGGGTTGGGATGTAAGGAGGAAAGAAAACAGATATACAACATGTTACAGAAGTCACCAGGAGCCAGATCGCAGAGGGCCTTACAGATGAGCTGGGTTTTATCTTGAAATGGTAAGATATTATAGTGTTTTTACAGTAGGGTCGTGATCAGATTGATATTTTGGAAAGACATCATGGCAGCAAGATGGAGGGATAGGTCAGAACAGTGATACTAGAAACAGGAAGAAAAACTAGAATACTATCAACAATTAGACTAAGTTCATTTTTATTAACCCTTTTGGGGCCATGTATACCTTTTTAAAATCATATATGCATATACATACATATTTTACATTTAATATTAGGCAACTCACAGATCTCTTGAAGTCTATTCACAGATTCATGTGAGTCCACAAATTCTGGGTAAAGAACTTCTTGAAGAGATGATAGGGGAATACCGTAATGCAGGAGCAATGAGAAGAGAGAAAAGCAGGTATGTGTGAGAAGTCTAACTAAGAAATCTCCAGGACTTGTTTGAAAGATAGAATATGAGAGTATTGCTTGGGATGACCACGTGTTTCCCGTGACTCCCATGATTCTAAGTGTGGTGACTGGGTGGAGAGTAGGGCATTTATCAATACAAAGAATAGAGAGAGAGGAACATGTTTTTGAGGCTGTTGAATTACCTGTGGAATGTTCTTGTGGAGATGTTAGAAGGGAGGCATAAGAGTCTGGAGTTCAGGAGGGGCTTTGGACTAAAGATGCTGATTATTTTAGAATCTTGAAAAAGACATAAATAGATATTAAACCCATAGGTTGAGCTCAACCAAGGAGAACATATACAGTGGGAAAGAGAATGCTAAGCAACAACCCTCAGGGAACATCAACTTTGGAGGACCTAAGAAGGAGCAGTTAGCAAAGGAGATTGAGAGGGTGCAGTAAAAACAAGAGTGAAGAGTCTTAGAAGCCAAAGGAAAAATACTATCAATGAAGAACTGTTTCACAGCTTCAAATATTTGAAGGACAAATAGGGAAAATACTTAAAAGATTTTGTTGTAGTTGACAGTTAGGTATTTATGACTCCCACCAGAAGACTTCCAGTGGAATTGGGGGTGAGTGAAGGTAATAAGCCACACTACTAGAAGTCAGGGTGAATGGGGGATGAGAAAGTGGCCATAGAATATTTCTTCAAGGACACTGACTATGATGGTAAGGTGAGTGACAGAGCTAAATGAGAATTTATGGTATTGCTGTGTCAAAATTCATGTGCGTTTTCAACACGGAGAGATCATAGCTGATTGCCTCCCCCAAAATGTTCCATTCATTCACTTCTGCAATTGTGTATGAAAGTGAACAATTTTCTACCCCTTCACAACTGTACATTAACATGCCTCCTTAACATTTGCCCATCTGATGGCAAGAACTAACTGTTAATTTGCAATTTTCTGTTATTAATGATGTTAAACATGTTTTTTAGGTATTTGTATGTCTAATAAAGATTCTTATCTTGCTTGCTTATAATTTTTTCCACTCTCCTATTGACTTTGTTATTTCATTGATTTGTAAGAATTCCTTATAAATATTGACATTGATCCTTTTTCTGTTATATATGTTGAAAAAATTTTCTTCCAGGCTGTCATTTGTGCTTTAGTTTTGTTTATAGTATGTTTATGACAACCATAAGTATCAGTCTTTACCTTTATAGAGTTAAAATTTTCTTAATCATTTTATTCCAATGTTTTAAAGATTGTGTTTATGAAACATGGCCCTTTATTCTACTTAGAACTTGTATGTGTGACATGTCATAGCACACAAACTTGATTGTTGTGAAATGGACACTTTACTTTTCCAACATGAGGTATTAAACATCCATTCTTTTCCTGATGACTTGAAATGTCACCTTTATTATATACCGAATTCCACATAGATGAGCCTTTTTTCAGATTTTCTATTTGTTCCATTATTGTATTTGCCTATTCCTGCACTGTTTTAGATAATACAGATAATATCAAACAGATAATAGTATGTTTGATATCGGACAAGATAAATATTCTTTATTTTTCCTCTTTTCTTCAAAAATTTTGAAGGTCTGTTCTTGTTCACTTCCTTTTCCAAATTAACTTTAGAATCAGCTGGTAAGTTCTGTTAAACACCTTAATAGAATTTCACTTGACAGAACGTTAGCTCATAGATAAAAATCTTTATCCTAGGAAATCTTCCCAATCAGAAACTAGTACATTAAGTTTTTGAAGCCTTTTTTAAAAATAGTTTCCTTCACATGGCTCTTGCATTTTTTTATTTTATTCATTTCTAATGTTATAGGTTTTGCTTCTCTTGCGCACAAACTTTTTTCCCCATTACATGGATTGTTGTGAATGTATCAGTTAAGAAAGTGTTTAGCCACAAACAACAGAAATTACAGCTGTGGCTTGAAGAAACATGAGTTTATTTTCATCACAAAAAAGCAAGGCTAAAGGTAAGCAGCTGCCAGTGTTGGCTCAGCGGCTTGGTGATGGCAGAGGATGCTCTTTTGCCCCTTTGTGGCCTTATCTTTGCAAGACACCCAGTCAGCACAGCCAGGCCAGGCAGTGGCAGCCCCTGGTCAGATGGGGAAAGGAAGGGAAAGTCATGATGCCTGTGCCAGGAGTGAAGAAAGCTCCTCAGGAGAGTTGGCACACCTCTCCTGGCCAGAAGGTTGCACCACAACCTCCAAGCGGCCAGGGCAGTGCAAGAGCCAAGGGGGGTCAGAATGAAGGTTCGGTCAGCCCAACAACAGTGGTTCCCTGCTGGCTCGCAGGAAAGCTATTAATTTGTGCTTATCGATTTTATATCAGATGACTTAGGAAACATTCTTACTAGTTTTAGTAGTGTTTCAGTGGATTCCCTTGCATCGTCCAGGTGTCTAGGTAGGAGATTGTGTGTCTACAGACAATGACAGTCTGTCTCTTCCTTTCCAGTCGCTGTACTTCATTTTCTAAAAAATATTTTTTCTTTCAGGGTTTTTTAAAATAATCACCCAATGATATGTTTATTGATGAGACAGAGAGAGAGAGAGATTGAAGAGAAGACATGGATGTGAGAGACAAACATTGATACATTGATTTGTTGCCTTTCATATGCACTATGTCCAGGGATTGAACCAACAACCTCACACATGTCCTGACCAGGGATTGAGCATACAACCCTTTGGTGTACAGGATGACCACCAAACTGAGCACCTAGCCAGGGCTCTTTTAGGTCTCATTGCACTAGATAATATCATATGTGTGTGTGTGCGCATGTGTGTATTTGTCTTATGGATTCAATAACCTCTTATGTCTTTTTGAAGATATCAATCAGAAATTATTTTTTCATTCTTTTCATTATTTTTAATCTTTATGGAAACTTTTTGTTATTATTCTTATTGTTAAATGTTATTTGTTTTCCTTCAGTATCTGGCAAGCCTCAGTTGTTTAATTAACATAAACAATGATGGAAAGATTAGGTACATTAACATAGGCAGCTAATATGGTTCCCCTCTGAAGCAGCACTCACCGGTTTCCCCAGGCCAGGAGGGTTGACTGAGACTGACAGGTGTCATCTGAGGTGTCTGGGTCTGCAGCAGCAGGCTATGGACTGGCCCCCTCAACCACTCTCCGCTGCTTAATTCTGATGCTGAGGCAGGTAGTACATTTGCCTCCTGGGCGGAGGTACTTCCCCATCCCATCTTCCCCTTCCCTGTTGGTTGTAAAGTTCCGGAGTTCCTCATATTCTACCTTCCTCCTTTTCGAGGGCCTTGACCCAAACAGGGAGCCCACAGTCAGGATGTTTCTTCAAAGAGAGAGGTCCTGAGGGTTTAGAGAGTGGTCAAAAGCAGCTCCTGTCCACGGCTTTGCATTCACAAGAGAAAAGGGACACCTGCCAGTCTGCATTGTTCTGAGGGCAGCTCTTCGGTGAATCCTCAAGCTCTCTCCAGGGCCTGCTCCGAGAGCCCAGACTTCTCTGCCTACCCACGTCTCTTCTGCTCTCGGAGTGCGCTGCGTCCTTTCCCTCTGGTCTTGTTCTCAGGCAACACTATCTCCTTTTGCTTTTCTATCTTCTAGGCTTCTTTAGAATTTCATGTGTGCTGATGAAAACTTCCTTGATTTTTTAATATCCTCATGAATCCATTCTGTCAAAATACCTGCCTTTTTCAGATATTTCAGATGCTTCTGGGGTTGCAGCCAGGAGTCGATGCATTTGTTGGGTCTGCCATCTGATTCGTACTTCTGTGGATGCACACTTATAAGATCATTTACCTGTGGTCACTTGGTTGTCCTTACAAACCAAACAATACAACTATGTGGTGATTAATTGTTCGGGAACCATTCTGTGCTCTGAAAATCTTGCAATAATAAATGCAGTGTGTAGTTTGATGTATAACAATGCAGTTTTAGGCTTTATTATAGAGAAATAAATGTTGATACCTTAAAGTACTGATTCAGTATCTCTCAAAATGCACTGCCATTGGTGTTTGCTTTCTGCGTGCTTGTCTCCTCTTGGAGACAACTTCTTTTTAAAAAATTTAACTAAGCATTTCCTGACAATACAAAATTTCCTAAAAGTGGTATTTAAACAACATTGATGCCTAGATATCATAAGCAGAAGTTCCATTTATTATATTTTGTTGTTGTTCTTTTCCCCCTTCTTTTGAAAAGGCAAAGAGAGTAGAAGAATATTTTCTGTTTTCTTCAGAGATGAAATTGCTTGTTAAAGGAAACTATTATATTACCATAGCAATATATTTTATTTTCTATTTAACGTACCTCTAGGGTGACTGACTACCTGTCCAGCAAGAAAGCCCTGGAAGCTTATCAAACGACTAGACTGATAAACTCATCACAAAATGAGGAGCAGCCTTGCTGACTGGAATGTAGGACCGATTCATCTTCATCATAAACTCATGGCACACCCTCAGTTTATGTCTGAAAATGAAAAGGGATGAAACATGATTGTTTCAATGGTGACCTCTGGTTTCTCATCCTTAAGCTTGATTCTTATCATATTAAAATGCTACAAAAATTCTACCACATGGAACGAGCATCCAAAGGTTCTTGACAAGACATCAGGCTCTGGAATTAGTGAAGTCAAATGGTACCTATAAGGAACAGCTTTTCTGATACAGTACTGCTAAAGATTCCACAAACGAGAGCACCTTCTTCCTTCCGCTCGTTTTATTTATCTACTAATTTTACTGGGAAGGTAACATTACAACCTATGATGCGGATGAGACTGAATAAATAATCATGCTAGAAATTGTTGAATAGCTCAGTAAAATACACTTGAAAATGCAGGCAAATATCCCTTAGCTTTTCACTCCAGGAACATTAGTTTACTATTACCGATTTAGAAATATATTTCTAGCACTTTCCCCAGAAGAAGGGAATTTAGTAATATACGTGGCTATAACACAGTCCAATTTGACCTAGTGTGTAAGTTAATAGAGTTTGGAGGAAGAATAAATTGCACTATTTTCTAAAATGGGGTTTTAGGGTTATTTAAGAGGAAACAATAATTTCATGTATTGCTTTTCATTCCGTTTAGTCCTTGATTATGGATTCCTCATTTTTTACTGCACAGTCAATATACTCAGAGCTGGGCATCCCGATGGCCAAGAGACAGTTTAAGGGTCTCTGGACAAACATTCCTGCAGGGCCAGAAATGCTGTCCAAATTTCCTCAAAAAAGATCTGAATGTTTGTCTTTATTCTAATTTAAATCACACTGTGATTTACTAAGGCTTTAAAAATGCAGTTTAATCTTGTTCAGTTTCCAAAGAGGGGTGAACATACAATGAAATGAGTTAACTAGGCCAATCATAATCAAACACAGCGGAAAGCCAGGCAGACCTACCATATGCCGAGGGTTTTGCAAACAGATCTCACCCTGCCTGGGAAAACTTGACACTGGGCATGCACGTGTGTGTGTGTGTGTGTGTGTGTGTGTGTGTGGTAACGGGGGAGGCCAGATGTCCCTAGGGAAGGGGCATTACTCCTTTCATGAGATCTGTTCATATGACTTGCAACAAAGCACCAACCAAGTCGTCGATGTATTTTGCATGTAGCTAAATTATTCTGGTAGCTGAGGACAAAATCTGAAGCCACTATGAAGGCAGCCCTTCTCATCACATGCCTTGGCTAAAGGTGACACTCTTATTCTCTCTGATGATAATTTGTTCATCTAATAAAATGGCATGGAATCTGGAATAATCACTGAATATTTTTAAACTCAAGCTAAAAAATGCTTCTTTGAAGGGGAAGCAGTGTAACATTAAGAACAGAAGGTCCAGAGTAACACCTCTGGAGTCTTACCGCAGACTTTGCTATTCCCTGTATATGCGACCATGGGCCTAAGTGAAGTTATGAGTGACTCAGCTTCAATGAGTTTTGTTTTTTTTTTCATCTGTAAGACAGGGATAATAACTTCATGATGTTAATGTTAGGGTTAAGTGAGATAATATAAGCAAAGTGTTTAGCACACTACATGGCACATTGTAAATGCTCAATAAACACTAACAATTATTATTGTTAAAACAGCCAAAATATTAAACCTTTTCTTCATTCAATAAATACTGATAGTACATTTACTGTGTGTCAAACCTTGCTAAGTACTAGGAATTAGGGGCTGCATCTCTGCTGGCTAGAGATGGCACTTTCTGCTTTTTTTTTTTTTTTTAAAGAAGGCCTCACTCAAAGATTACCATTTATTCATTCATTTATTTATTTAATCCTCATCTGAGGACATGCTTATTGATTCTAGAGAGAAGGAAGGGAGGGAGAGAGAGGGAGAGAAATATCCATGTGAGAGAGAAACATCAATCATTTGCTTCTCCTATGTGGCCCCAGAAGATATTGAACCCGCAACCTAGGCATGTGCCCTGACTGGGAATTGAACCCATGACCTTTGGATTTGTAGGATGATGCTCCAACCAAGTGAGCCACGCTGCCCAGTGCTAATTTCTGCTTCTTGACATTACTTTAAAGACAAAACTTTACAGTGTGTCATTCACTTAAACAGGCCAACCCACAGACATATTTTAAAAAGTTCAACACTAGTATATTCTAGTGATGCTTAATGAACAACTACAGCAGCAACACATAAATTCAAGTACACTTCAAGCAGCTTCTGTTTCAAATAAAATATGGGTAGTAGGGTTTCCATCAGGATTGTAGAAGAAAGAAAGGGGCCAGTGTTGCATGCCTCTGTAATGCTTTGGCATGGGTTATTATTTTTATTTTTGCTCCCCTTCCCCTTTTTATATCTGATACATGCTAAGATTTTCACGTGCATAGTTACCACCGCCTAAGAGGAAGTTTTGCTTCTAGATGAGCATGGAATCCACTTGACAGTTATGTTTGCTCGTGTATCTCGAGCAGCTGGGGGAAGAATCGCATCAGATCGGGGTGCGAGCCCTGATCCACTCTGTGTCCTCTGGGTGCACGGAGCTCCACCTTCCTGGAGAACGTGCCTCGGAGCAGGGAGGACTGTGGGCCGGCGACTTGTCTGGGCTCCCGTTAATCTCTGAAGATGGGAGGGTAATCCCTGCACAAATATGGGAATGGGGGCTGCGCCGAGGCTGGCAAATAATAAACAATGAGAGTTTTTCTTTTCTTTTCTTATTTTGGCCTGGATTCCTCCAGCCCTTCTCTCTGTAGTCCTCAGCAATAACTTAGCTCTTGTCTTCCTCTCTGAAGGATTTCAATGGAATGACCTTAATTCTTGCTTTGTTTGCACTCTATCTCTTAAGGAGCTGCAATGAAGGCCTAGACAAACAGTAGATTAGCAGTGGTACCTTTTATAAAGCTGATTAGTTCCTAAAATATGCTGAAAGGAAACAAAACAGGAGAGAGAGAGAGAGAGAGAGAGAGAGAGAGAGAGAGAGAGAGAGAGAGAGAATGGGGGCTGAGACAGAAGCCTTTGTCCAGGAGTTTGAAACAGATACAATCCTTTCAGTAGTTACGGATACTGACCCCGCAGTGAAATGTTTCCTTTGTGTGCAAAGGCCTTGCCAGGACAGCATTTATCGTATCAAGCAGGCGCCTGGCAAGTTTTTTTAAACAAATATTACTCACTACCCAATTTTGGTTTAAGGAAAGTTGTACTAGGTATAAATTCAGACAACATTTGATCGTGGCTCATCTGCTGCTCCTGTAGCAACGGCTATCAAGTGGCCGACGGGGTCAGAATCAGAATCTCAATGACGCTGTTCCATGATGAGTCATTAAGAGGAGCACAGCCTCCTGAAACCTCCTTCAGCTCTTCTGGATTTGAAGGAATTTACACAGAAACTTCCAAGTCACCTCGGCGCTATCCAAATGGAAGCCAAAGCACTGTGGTGTGACAGAGCTGGCGGTGCGTCTGGAAAGAAGACGACACATATAAAGCTACATGGAAAATAGTTCTGGGCATAAGCTTCTATTTCCCTTAAGGGATGGGAGAATGCTACTGAAATTGTTCAATTTAATTTAACGTTAAATAAAAATGTGAAAGGCTAGGGTGCATTAATAAGATGATCCATCTGCTTATAATAATAGGATAATTCACATCTTCATTGTCAGAGCAGAAAGCCTCTGATAAGGTCAATCATTAAACTCAATACGTTTCATTCTTTGGTGCCGTCGCTCCCACATTCTGGCTGCCACTCATCTGCCCTTCTTTTCCACTATGCACCTATATTGCAAATTTAGTTCCATTAGGTAGGTGCTCACAACATTACGAAGCCTGATTCCATCATTTTCAAAGTGCCAAGCCACTTAAATGCGGTGCAGTCTTTGGTCATATTTAATCCAAACATTTACACACATCCAGCTCCTTCTTAGCTTTTTAAGTAGGATGCAGGGCTTATTTTTAAATTACATCCTCATTCATGCTGTATAAAAGCATCGAGAGAAACGGTCCATGGTATTTAAATTCTGGTCCACAGGTGCTGCTTCCAATTCCTGGCATGGCCGTTAAATCCCAGCTCCAGCCTCATTCTCGGCATGACACTCTCGTGTCGAGGCTGGAAAGAGAAAATGGAAACAGCCATCTTCCTCTTCTCTCGGAAATTATACGACAGTGAAGTACATTGTCGCTTTTGCCTTCTTCTTTATTTATACCTAATTTAAAGAACATTTCAAAATAAGGGTACCCAGAAAAGGGACATCAATGAGAAGTTAGGATGCTTAAAATGAGGCAAGTGCTTACTGAAAACTGTATGCATGATTTCTGTCACCACATGGGACCAATAAACATGCATCTATTTGGGAGAGATTTCTGCCGACACGACGAGTCTCACCATGACTTGGGTGCTGTGACTAATACCAACATTTCCCAGCAGTCCTGAATCATCCATGGTTCCTTCGAACTGTCTTTTCTACAGATTCTCTCTCCTGCTGGTTTCTGGTATTGGCTGTTCAGTTCAGCCATGTAACAAACGCACAGACCCCCCGAAGATGCAGAGGCTCTAGCTTTCTTTCTTCCACTGCTCTGCAGGTACCGGCACAGTAAAAGCTCTCTCTTGTCAACTTGGAAAAGCAGTCAGGTCAAACTACTTCTTGCTTAAACAAACAACTTGGTTTCAACCTACCTCGTCTCGTCCTCTACTTAAAGAGCCCTAACGGTGCAGGGGGTGCTGCGGCGGGGGCGGGGAGGGGGGAGTCTGTGTGAGATCCCCAAATGATCAAAACGGTGCAATTGTCCTGGGCGCACTTCTCGGATAGGCTGCCATTTGTTCCTCCTCACCTAGAGAGCTGGTGGATAGCCTGAGAGGCTGTGTGCGTGTGTGCGTTTTAACAAATTTTCTAAAGTTGCCATGGGGAGAGAATAGAAAGAAAGCCCTTCAAAAAGGAAATTATTTTCACAGCATCATCACCGGAGAAACACCCCTGCAACGGGTATCTGTGAAGGTCGACTGCAATCTGAACTAATTGGGGAGGGGCGGGGAGAGCTTTCGGATGTGCTCACCTTTTGTAGTGGGTCTCAGAGAAGTGATCCCCAGCCCCACGCTCCCTGCAGTGAGTGGTTTGGGCACTTTCTAAGCAAAAGGAAAGGCTCCTCCAGTTTCTTCTTGTTCGTGTCACTGAGAGAGGTCACCACCTTCCCTCTTTTACTTGCCACTTCTGATTATTGGGTAGGTTTGCTCCAAAAGTCATCTTTTGTTGTGAGGACATTAATCTTCTCCCCAGTGTTGAAATGCTCGGTAAGAAGGAGGGGCGGAAGTGGGAAGCCTGGTCTCAAAAGCCTCAAGATCACAGCCAAAGAGCATTATTTATAGACCTCTACTGAAAATCAACTTCCATCTGTGTTGAATGGACCGCATTAAACCAATAACAGACAACAAGCTTGTGAATATTTGGCACGATGATGAAATGGCCACGACGGCCTTCTGCGGTGGGGTGGGGAGCAGTCTCGAAGGGCCGGCCCTCCTCCTTGGAGTGGGTCTGTTGTGATTGCTAGCTGGTTGCCACAGATCCTTGCTGAATATTACACCATTAAACAGTATGAAAGAAAATCAAAATATATGTTTACGGGGTACTGAATAGTAAGTGCCCCTTCAAATGCTCTTTAATGGCGAGGCTTGAAAGTCATCGTGGAGCACCCTCCAAAAGCAAGAGCAGCGTGTGTCGAAGATTTCTGTGGCTGTAAACCTCGGCGAGATGCCGGATGCAAGTGTGCTGGGCTTTATGAACACCCCACACCCCGTAAGCTTAAAGGCATATCCGGGAAGAAAGGACAGCCCTCTGCCACATACATTCTTGAATTTGTAGTTTTAATTGAAAAATTGGTGACGTCTCAGCTGTATTCTCTAGAAGTTGAGTGACAATCAATGCCTAGTTCAACATAATGGATATACTTCCTGGGGGCATTCAAGGAAGGAATACATGTTTGGATGGTGAATGAGAGTGAGCAGTGGCTAAATGCAAGAAAATACTTGCGGTGTGAAAGTAGATATAATTAGGAGCATTTACAGACTAAGTACAGTTCTTGTAGTGTACTATTGATTATTTGTATTTGTATGTTAAATCTACTAGTGCCCCATGTATGAACAGCCCAAGGCAACAGAACAGGAGGTCCAGAGACAGACTGAAAACAAAATAGACTTCAGCATCTCTGCAGGGAACATTTCGAATCAGTAGGAGAAAAGGTGGATTATTCCATTATTGGTGATGGGATAGCTATATAGTTATTCCATCTGGAAAAAAATTAAAGTTGAATCTGTATCTCATACTTTGCTCAAGGATAAAGTTTAAATATTAATATTAAATGTGAAAAAAAAGAAAAGAAATCATACAAGTACTACAAAAATACATGGGAGAATTTCTTTATACCCTTGGAATAAGGATAAAAAGAAAAAAGACAGAAGCCATAAGATATTCGTATGACTACATAAAAACCAGAACTTCTGCGTAGAAAAACTCCATATCCAAAGTCAAAAGAAGAATTACAAATTGGGAAAACTATTTGCAACTCATAACACAACTGAGGGTAAATTTCTTAATTACAGGAAGAACTCCTAGAAATTAATCAGAAACATATCAACACCCTAAAAGAAATATGGGCGAAATATCTAAAGAGAGGATTAACGGGAAAAGAAATGATTCTAAAATGTATGAAAACATATTTGACTTCACTAATTACAGAATTTAAATGAAAACCAAAGAGTTTTTGTTATCCCTATCAGATTGGCAGAATTTCAAAAGTTTAGTGTTACCTTCTGTTGGCAAGGTGTGGGGAAATAGGCACTTTTGCCTACTGTTGATGGAAGTATACAAATTGAAACAACTCCTACAGGGTCAGTTTGAGAATTTTCATCAAACTCATAAATGCAAATATACTCTTCAACCTTAGAAATTTCACTTCTGGGATCCTCTCTTTTACATATATTTGTATACACAAAAATGACCACTACACAAGGTCCTCCATTATAAAAGGAAAACACTGGGAATAACCTAAATGTCTACCAATAGAGACTGATTAATAAACTATAGTACACTTATACCATGGAATACTATGTTATTGTAAAAAGAAGGGGGGAAAATGTCTGTTCTGATTTGGAAAAAGAACCAAATAGAGTGTTAAGTGAAAGGTGTAGAACAAAGTGAATAAATAGCGTGCTACCATTTGTGTATGCAAGAGGTAAGATAAGGATCTCCATTTGTATTTTCTGATATTTGCATTAAGAGATTTTGGAAAACTGAAAACAAATCTAACCCCAATGATTATATGTAGAGGATTGGGATAGAACTAGATAGATTTCAGGGGTGGGAAGGAAACTTTTCATAGTAAACTTTCTTATCTTTATATATTTTTAACCATATTTTACCAAGTGCTACCAACTTAAAACTTCGCATCATTAAAATAATTAAATGAAACAGTTAAATAAAAATTAAATCATTCCAAAATCAAATAAACAAATGAGAAAGTTTATAGTGAAAAAAATTATACCAATTCTAATGAAAGTAGTTAATGATTAGGGCAGGTATATGTCTACCAACCCATTGATCAAAAAAAAAAAAAGATTGAGCAGTTTTTTACAGGAACCATTATTATTTGGTCCTTTTCTATGTGACATCCTTTCATTTGTCACCTATCTATGATTTATCTCTCCATTTCCTGGTTTAAAAACATGGAAAGTTGAAAGTTAAGTTGAGGAATAATTATATTTATTTTGGTTAGCTTCAAAATCAATTTTTGTGATTTAAATAAAAAGTTCTTAGCCCTGGCTTGTGTGGCTCAGTGGATTGGGCACCAGACTGAGAAGCAAAGTGTTGCCAGTTCGATTCCCAGTCAGGGCACATGTATGGGTTGCAGGCCAGGTCCCTAGTAGGGGGGACATGAGAGGCAACCACTCTTTGATGTTTCTCTTCTCTTTCTCCCTCCCTTCCTATCTCTCTAAAAATAAATAAATAAAATATTTTTTTAAAGTTCTTTGTAGTCAGCTCTAATCTTTAAAAAATTATTTCCCAATACCCAAAGAAGAAATTGATCCTACACTACCTTGTCACCGAAAGAAAATTTGCCCAACTCTTAATTCTGTGTCAGTCGTAACTTCCAGCATGCTGTCTTTGCCTTAAACAGAATATAAGGTTAAAGTAGCAGAGCCTCGAGAATCAAAGAGCTGATTCTACAGTTGTATAGTAAAAAACTATATTTACTCTAAATTGCAAAATGGTAGGTATTGTATGTGATGTTTAAGTTGCAGCAATTGTTCTAGTAATAAATGTAATATTCAGCAGCGTTTTTCATAGATTACTCAGTTCATCATTAGTGCCATTTTGCCTCTTTATAATAATGTGCACTTTCCTTTAGAAAGAGCTTGGTTATTTCTTTGGTTGGGCCTATTTGCTCCTTTTTTATGTGAGATTTTTCAATACTATGAAATGATGCAGAGCAAAAAAGGTCCATCCACTTCACTTGTGTTGCCTCCTGCGTTACCTAAACCACAACAGAACAATGACAGACAACAGAGCCTTTCTCCTCGCTAACAATTCAGTCACCATGACAACCAGCAGAAGAACGTTGGGCCAGAAAAAAGCATTGAGCTTGAGGGACTAGACTAATCAAAAAATGGAATAACATGGCAACAATTACACTGATGAGTGAGAGGGAAGCTGCGACGCATTCAGACACCTATGGCACCACAGACTCAACGCATTCAGCATTTTGTGTTTAGTGTCTTGTGTTTTTGAGAGCAGGTAAATAGACAAGATCGAATTGTGTAACAGAATGTCAGTGCTCTAGTTAAATAGAAAATTCTTTTCCTTTAGCGGTGCTACTTCAAGCGCATTGAAGAGGGTTTAGGGGAGATGAGGTTTTGAAGTGAAATGTGTAATAGATACAATATGAGTGCCACAAGGCATTATTTAGTTTTAAAAAAGTAAACTTAGGTATGCTCCTCCCGCCCCCATGTTTTCAAATATATAGTCACAAATAAAGGGAGAATGATGCTGGTTAGTGGCCAGCACTATCTTAAATCCAGCTTTACATTAAGAATATACACGATTCACCTCTATTAATATGCTTTGGGGGCATACTGATTTTTATTGACAAAATAAAAGACCACATTAGCAGTGTCAGGTCTAATAATGTCTGGATAAAGTTCAGCTGAAAGGGTCAGAAGAGGTCTGTGGGCCCCACGGCAGGAGTGGGGAGGTTCAGGTGCGTGCCCTCCTCATCTCTCGCCTCCACGGCAGCCTCAGTTTATCTCCTTAAGAATTCTCTCCTTCCTGAGGAGGTTAGTATAATTTTTGTGTATATTTTAATGACCTTTATATTGACATTACTTTTTTAAAAGATTTTATTTATTTATTTTCAGAGAAAGAGAGGGAGAGAAACATCAGTGTGTGGTTGCCCACCATGTGCCCCAAGCTGGGGACCTGGCCTGTAACCCAGGCATGTGCCCTGACTGGGAATCGAACCGGCGACCCTTTGGTTTGCAGGCGGGCACTCAATCCACTGAGCCACACCAGCTAAGGCTTGACATTACTTTTTGATTGTAGATATAGTTGTTGGGTTGAAAATAGATTTTGCATGCACTGACCTCTGCCTCAATTTCCCTGAGTAATTTTTCTCATAATTTTTGTACTTTACGTACTATGCTTAATTAATTAGGTGAATGTTTTTAGTAAATCATGTCTGGTTTTGATTTATCAAAGGCAATTTTTCTTTCCTTCCCTAAACAGGAAAATTCTAATTAGGATTTTTAAAAAATTGAAGTAAACTTGGCATATAACATTATATTAGTTTCAGGTGTATATACACTACAAAGTGATCACAGCAATAAATCTAGTTATCGTCCCTCACCTCACAACTGACCCCCTTCACCTATTTTCCCCATTCCCCAACCCCCTTCCCATCTCATAACCATGAATTTGTTCTCTGTATCTATGAGATTCGTTTTGTTTTGTTTGTTCATTTGTGGTGATGTTTGATTTGACACATAAGTGAAGGCTTTGAAATGTTTTTCTCTGTCTGACTTATTTCACTTAGCATGACATCCTCAAGGTTCATTCATGCTGTTACAAATGGCAAAATTTCATTCTTTTTTTATGGCTGAGTAGGAGTCCATTGTATATAGGTCTATACATACCTCATATTCTTCATCCATTCATCCATCGACAGATGCTTAGGTTATTTCCATAGGTTAAATGTCTTGGCTATTGTAAATAATGCTGCGATAAATATACAAGTGCATAAATATTTTAAAATTAGTGTTATTGTTTTCTTTGGGTAAATCCTCAAAAGTGATATAGCCTAATGGAAGTCCTATTTTTAATTTTTTGAGGAATCTCCATACAGTTTTCCATATCGACGACACCAATTTATATTCCCACCAGCAGAGTAACCCACCACATGCTCTCCAAAACTGGTTATTTCTTGTCTTTTTCATAATAACCACTCTGACAGGTGTAAGATGATCTCTCATCGTGGTTTTGACTTGCAATTCCCTGATAATTAGAGCTGTTGACTATCTTTTCATGTGCCTACTGGCCATCTGTGTGTCTTCTTTGGAAAAATGTCTATTTGGTTCCTCTGCATATTTTTAAATTGAATTGTTTGTTCATTTGTTTTGCAGTTGAGTTCTGTATATATTTTGGATATTAACCCCTAATTGGATATGTGATTTGCAAATATTTTCTCTCATTTAGTAGATTGTCTTCTCGTTTCGTTGATGGTTTCTTTTATTGGGCAGCTTTTCAAATTCAATGTGGCCCCATTTATTTATTTTTGCTTTTGTTGCCTCTGCTTTTGGAGTCAGATCCAAGAATTCAGCACCAAGACCATTATTAGGGAGCTTATCACTTATCTTTTCTTTTAGGTGTTCTATGGTTTCAGATCTTGCATGCTACTTTTTAATGCATGCTGAGCTAATTTTGGGGTGTGGTGTAAGACAGTGGTCTAATTTTATTCTTTTGTAGGTGGCTGTCCAGCTTTCTTAACACTACTTACCAAAAAGATGTTCTTTTTCCACTGTGTATTCTTGGCCCCTTTGTCATAAATTAATTGGCCATATAGGTGTGGGTTGATTTCTGAGTTCCCTGTTCGGTTTCATTGATTTATGGGTCTGCTTTGATTACTGTAACTTTGCTGTAGAGTTTGAAATCAGGGAATGTGATACCTCCCATTTTGTTCTCCTTTCTCAAGATTGTTCTAGCCGTTTGCAGTCTTTTGTGGTTCCATACAAATTTTAGAATTATTTGTCCTAGTTCTGTGAAAAATGCCATTAGATTTCTTTAGAAATTGCACTGAATCTGTAATTAGGATGATTTTATTAAATTATAAACAGAAACTGATAACCTCCTCTCAAAAAAGTAAAAACTTTGAAATATTGACATTTTCATAGAGAAAAATGTCATTTTCTTGGAGATATTCCTCATAGAGGAGGAATAAGACCTGACTTTTTTGTTTCCTAGTTTAATCTGTTTATGTTGGAGTGGGGTAGCAAGGCCCCAGGCTGTGGCCTCGGGGCTAGGGCTACCTCTGCAGGCTTCGCAGACTGCAGCCTCTTGTGCTGTTCCTTGTTCTATGACTCGGTATATTTTGTAGTCTGATTGTTGTGAATTCTGTGGCTCAGTTCACCGACCTGAAATGGGATGCTTTTTCACTCTGCGCTGTTTATTAAGGGGAGGGGGTAAGCGTAATGAGTTTACATTGAGCCTATAAGTGAACATTTATTAATGTTAAGAACTTTTCTACATCAATGAATGAGTTATTCTCTTTATTTTGGTGTTGGTGATGTTCAAGTTTCTAACTAAAATATAGTGCTCATTTAAAAGCTGATTCTAAATGGGTTTTCCTGGGTTAATTTTTCTATTCTTTGGTGAGAAGAACAGCATGGTTAGAATGACAATAGCCACTTTTAAAATGTTCATTTATTCGTAGTGAATAGTTCATCTACTTTTTAAAAAAAGGTTGCAGCAAGTTACACAAGAAATGGAATTCTTATAAAACAGACTCATTAATAAAAGCTAAAAGACAAGAAGTTATTATTAAAGAAAAAATATATTAAGAAAATCTAGCGAAACAGAGAAAAATTTCTGGCCTTTCAACCATCAGGCCAAGAGAGAAACCTTATGAACTACAGAGCCCTCCTTGGCTAATAATAAAAATTGAACTGGCTCTTTAAGAGATGCAGCTCTTTTCAGTCCCTGGACCCTTCCAGGGGGCGTTTGCCCTGGAAGTGGTGTGTGGGAGGTAGTCCGCTGGGGCTCTTAACCTCAGGTTGGCTCTCAGCAGAGGAGGATTTGTCCTTCTGACTTCGGCTGATGCCCATTCTGAGTCAGGAGAAAGGAGAGTCATTCTTTTTCTCCGGGTGATCAGAGAGGGATAAGGAGAGAGGAAAGGGGAAGGACAAACTCTTCTTGGCACAAAGAAGAGATCCACATGCCTTAAAAGCAAGTTAAAACAGCTTATTTGGAGACCACCATACAGAGGAGGGCCTGATTTGGCCAGAGTAGTTGTTTTTATTCAAGACCTTCTTACTTTAAAGGTAAAGTAGCTGATGACCGGATATTGTGAAGGGGCTCATCGGCTGCAGTGGGCTTCCTTCCTGAAGAGGGCCGGTTGAGCTGCTGCTAGATTTCATGACGCATTCGAATAAAAAATGAGGATTTTCTATGAGATTGTGGTGAAAAGGTGAGAAACAAGGAAATCAGCTTTGCGGGAGATAAACAGTGGTATCTTGAGTAGATCACACTTTACAAAAGCCAGATCTTATTTTAGACAACATAAGTGTGATCATTCCTTTTGTAGTCTTTGATATTTTACTGTCCTGCAAAGAAAATCTGCTTATCAGTCTTAACACCCTTCTCTGAGTTGCCAGATAAAAGGCCAGAGCAATTGGGAGAAATTTATCTTTCAAATGTTTCTATTATGCTTGGTAACAATACCTTTTCCACCGAGGACTTCTCTAGTATGTATTTTTTTTTCCTATGGATGAAGCAGGAATCAAAAAGGACTTTGGCTCTGCCGCAGGAGAACAACACAGGCATGCAAACACCGAGCCTGGCATGGCCTTAAGCCCTGACAATGCTTTAGGGAACTAGTGACACCGTGCACGTGCATGAAAGCAAGGGTTTTCATACTCTAGGAAATTTATCACAGCATGACAATTCGTGCAGGGCTCCCAGACGGAGTTGGTTCTTATCTAGTTCTCCTTTTTATTTCCTTTCAGTGGCTTCACACATTCTGGAATACGTCTTGCGGGGAAGGATTCACGGAGGTTTTGGTATTTTACCAAGGGAAGAAGCAGCCCATTGGCTTAATTCACTTTCCCCCACACCATGCCTTCATTGTAGAATAACCAGGCTAACCAACACTTTCTGGGGGGATGTCTACCCTGTATGGGCACCAGGTGAGTCACTTCACTCACATTGTTGCCAACCCTCACTGCGGCCCTATGAAAATAAGTATTCCGGTCCTGTCTGAGTTCATGCATTAGTCCGACATTCACGCCACACAGTTCCGGAGGACCTATGCCATAGACCCGCAGACGTAGTCGTCGATGTTGAGAACCCAGTGATAAGCAACATATGGCTCCCCACACATACATGGGAAAACTAACTAGAAAAAACGGTGAAGGGGCCTCACCCAGGAAGGAGTAGAACCAGAATGAAACCAGTTGCACAACTCAGAAACTCATGCCATTTCCTCCACACCATGCTGTTTTCTTGGCTAGCTCCCATCTTCTGATTTGTGAGTTTCCTGAGGTTAAAAGCACTGATTTGAGGTTCAAAGCAAAGTGTTTTAGCTGATCTTGGGAAAATCGTGTGACCTCGCTGGCCTAAATGATTTTATACTTAAAACAAGAATTCTAGTATCAACTTCTTAGTTACATTCTGAGGCTTGAATGAGATTGTGGGTAGAAAGCCTTTAGCATGGTGCCCAGCACATAGCCAATGCTCAGTAAATGTAGATATGACTGTCCCCTTCTTCACTATGGCTTTCTCTTACACGGAGGGATCTCTGGGCTGTTCGCTTTTACTTAGAATTACAGTCTCTTCCCTTCCCTCCCTTTTCTAGTTGGCATTGCCCACCCCTCCCCCCCCATCCAACCCCTGCCGTGTGGCCTGTCAGAGTTTTTGCTCTGACCTGAGGTGACAATTGTGATTTTCCTGTTTACACTGGGGGCCTACCGGAATGAAAATGGAAAAGTGTCCTTGTGCTATATAATGATAACATTATATAATGTTATCAAGAAGAGGGGCCCCGAGAGAAAGACTCTGAAGAGCTGAGTTTTAGCATCTCTGATTCCTGAGACTCACACAGGGGTGGACTACCTTCCTCTGTTCAAATGTCTGTCTTTCTCTGTTAGGGGAGCATAACAGAGAAATGACAAGGCCTGACTCATCTTTGTCATCTTAGCTCCTGTCATGGTACTTGACATATAGTAAGTGCACATGAAAAATTGTGCAATGAAGAAAAGAATAAAAAGTGACCCAAAATGTTTCATTTAATTATTTGTTGCTCTAAAAATGCATACATTTCTGTATTTCAAAAGGACCAGAAAACCATATGCCAAAATGTAATGTGGAACAATGGTTTTCTCTGGGTGCTGGGATTTGGAGGTGATATTTTTACTTTGTGCTTTTAGAATTTTGTGGAATAACATTGTTAGCAAGTGATGTTATCAAAAAAAAAAAAGATCTTGGGACTTGTGGGGTGGAAGAGCTTGGTGTTTCTAGACCAAAGGGTAACATGACGAGAGCGAGAGCCTGTGGAAATTCAGCACGATGCTGAGTGCAGCGTCCTTCTTGCCCTACTCTCACCCGGCACTGAGCACAGACCATGGTTAGTGTGCCTTTGTAGTTCAAATTACGTCGCTTTTTTGAAGCTCTCAGCTCTTTGAAGCCATTATTGCATTTAGTCTTCCAATTAGGGGGCTGACATGACCAATCCCATTGGACAGGGATCGGAGAGATTATGCCTTTGACCCCAGTTTAAGGTCCCACACTCCGCTCTTCTGCAATCTAACCTTTTATATCATAGCTCAGAGTGGTAACTAACCCCCGCCCCCCGCCATTCCCAGTGCAAATGCTAATATGAACAATCAGCAGGAGCCAGGATGCCTGATTATGTTTAGTTGACAAGCCATGTTATTCTTAATAGTTTGAGAAAGTTTCATTCTTTCTTTTGCCGCAACTGACTCTCTCAAAACTGGTTGTTTTCAGCAATGATCTATATACCCTTTTTTGAAAAGATTTCATTTATTTATTTTTAGAGAGAAGGGAAGGGGGAAGAAAGAAAGGGAGAGAAACATCTATGTGTGTCCCCCTTCTCATGCACCCCCTACTGGGGACCTGGCCCACAACCCAGGCATGTGCCCTGACTGGCAATCAAACTGACGACCCTTTGCTTCGCAGTCCAGTGCTCAATCCCCCGAGCCATGCCAGCCAGGATGATCTGCATGCTCTTACCTCCTCCTCACTATTAGATGGGTCATGAAAGTATGTCCTGTAAATTCTGAGCTTTCCATCTGGGTTATGGTAAAGGTTTTGAGTCACTGAAGAACAAGTTCACAAACCATCCTCTCTTTGACTCCTAGGTTATTTGGAAAAATATATGCTGAATCATCATGCTGTCATTGGGGTCAACACAGGATGACATGTGCCTCCTAGTGCAGGTGCAATGGCAGGCCACTAGGTTATTTGTTTTCTTGGGGATCACAGGCACATGCTTACCTCCTTGGGCCACCACAAGGCTCTTTCTCTAGCCAGAACTAGGTTTTGGGAAGACAGCACCGGAGATTAGGAAGAAGTGAGAGGGCCTCACAGGCGTGGGGAATTCATAAAATGAGAGTTTTGACTAGATTTTATATCTCTTCTAGAAAATTGTAAGTGATAGCATCAACTAGATTCTCCCAAATATATAGTTTATTATCTGGTAGTAAGTTAGGCAATTTGGGAACATAAATTCATCAAATAAATTTAGCTCTGCTATGCATCAGCCAACTAATGTATTATCTTCCCTAGACACATGCTTCTCCTTAGTGAGCTTGTGCCCACTTGTAAGAGATCTTCCAGGATTGTTGTTAATGGTGAGCTCGCAAGTCTCCAGAGTCTTTGGTCAGAAGGTACCATGGGAGGCGCCAAATCCCATCCTATGAAGGACTTCCTAATATAGCTCTTTATCTGACATCAGGAAATCATCTCTCTAGGCCGGCCTTCCAGAAAGTCTAGAGTCAAGCCCCTTATCATTTAAGATAATTTTAAAATACATTCTGGAAACCGTGTTTTATTTCTCTTAATATGGGAATAATTGAGTTTGGGAACTCCATGGGCCGTGAAGGAAATTTTGGTGGTATAGTTAGTTTTATGGTAACCCTGCAATAATTATGTTCACTCAGAACCTCAGAGTGTTACCTTATTTGGAGTAAAAGTCTTTGCATGTATAATTAAGGTATCAAGATGAGCTCTTATTCAGATGGGTCCTTATTACAATTGCAAATGTCCTTATAAAAGAAAAGAAGATACAGAGACACAGAGGGGAATGCCCTATGAAGACAGAGACAGAGATCAGAATTTTGGAGCCACAAGCCAAGGATCACTGGGAGACACTGCAAGCTGGAGGAGGCAAGGAAGGATTCTTCCCTAGTTCCTACAGAGGAAACTTGGTCCTGCTTGTACTTGGATTGCAGACTTCTGGTTGCCAGAATAGTTAAGTAAATACATTTCTGTTATTTTAAGCTGCAGAGTTTGTGGTGATTTGTTATGCTGCCCCAGGAAACGAACACAAGCACATTCTTTGAGGTGCGTGACCACAGATACTCTCAAGGTTGGCAGAATGATTTGGGAGTGGGTATTGCCTAGCAGTTTTTCAGAGGGGTCCAGATTTAGTGGGTTTGTTGGGGTCATGTCATATTCCGTTGGCACCAGATGAGGCATCCGTATGTTTTCACTTACTTTGGAAAAGACCCAAAATCCAGGATCGGGCTCCCAGTTTTGGGTAAAGGATTGACTATCAATGCGAAAAGTTCTTTATGCATTTGGGGGACAAGTAAACAAATAGCACCATGAGGTGCTGTTTGTCTCAAACATCTTTTCCACTGGGAGTTCACCTTCTTGAAGAGCCTGAGACAAGGAACACCAAAGGCATGAGCAATAATTAACTCCTGAGTGCAGGGTACGGCCAAAAGTCCTGTTTTGTTATCAGTTCTCCGAATCTCTGAGAGATTAAACATTTGATTAAACATTTCAGCAACAGAAACCGCTGAAATGGCTTTTGAACCCTTTCAGTCACGTAGCTGGGTGTTTGCCCTGTGCACGATGAAACAGTATCCTGTACTCCTCCCGTCTGTTTACCTGCTTGAAGCAGCTCAGCTGCTACGTCTATGCATTCCACCCTGTTTGAACGACGAGGAAATAATTCAATTCAAGAAATATTCGGCGTGTGCCTGCTATGTGTCCTAAACACTGTCAGAGCTGGGTGGGTTACAACAAAAGTGAAAGGCTAAGACTACAGGTGCTTCCAGGTGAATCAAGGAGGGAGACTGTATAAGTAACCCTCGTGTCAGAGAAACCTGCACTGTCCAAGCGAAACGCCCGAGCCAGTGGCACTATGCGCTGTTGATTGTCCTTTTTCTCCAGCAGCTCTTTCTTAGTTGAGTTGCCAGGCCTCTGCCTCTTCAACCAGCCATTAATTGGAAGAGTCCCACAAGGTTCCATTAGAGGCTTTCTGTATTCTCCCTCGATCTCTCTCCCTGGGCAAGAAAGTTGGTTACTTACTAATAATGCTTCAGTTGCTAACAAGATGCCCAAATAATACGTCTTCTGCCTAGAGCTTTTCTCCGAGCTGTGGACTGCTACACGCAGCTACCTGATATCTCTCGTATGATTCAAACGTACCTCACACTCAGGCCAAACAAAACTCACGATCTTGGATCCCTTACCTCAGATTTGACCATCTTTCAATGTTTTCTGTGCCCTAGAATGACCAAGACAGAAACCAAGGAGTCGTCTTTGATACTTTTCTCTCTTGTACCCTCACCCCCAAACCATCCTACCCTCTGAATTTTTCTCAAATTTATATTTCTCTTCATTCCACTGACGCCTCTGTAATATATCTTACAACCGACCAGAGGAGTGACTTCCCATCACCTTTGCCATTTTCTGTTGGTTAGAAGCAAGTCAGAGGTCCTGCCCACACTGAAGGGGAGGATAGCATAAAGGACAACTCCAGGGAGCCAAGGTCATGGGGCCATTGTAGCATTCTGCTTATCATAGGTCTCAGCTCCACTTACTTCCTCAGAAAAACCTCCACCGTCCCAGGTCGGTAGACTGTACTGCTAGTTTACTTGTGGTTCGGCAGGGTCATGTGACTGACTACCCTTGTTATTTCCAGGCAAAGGCATTTCAGAGTCAGGATGTCTGTCTGGCAATATAGAAAACACTAATTGAATGGCCGAAGAATAGAGAATACATTTTCAACACATAAAAATTAATTTAGTACCAACTTGGAAGGCCAATGAGCAATACCCGAGTTAGATGAAGTTAATTGTGAAAGATTGCCTAGGGAAAGGGGATTTTGAATTGGGTTTGAAGGTAGAGAATTGTAGTAATTGGTGAGCAGAAAGGGAGAAAAAGCAGGAATAAAATGTTGAAAGGCTTAGGAACAGCAGATTTGCTTACTGGAACACAAATTTCATTAAGGAAAAATGAAAGAGAATGCTAGTTTCATATATAATACCTAGCAGAGTAAATATTAGATAAATGTGTAGTCCCAGTTGCAAAGTTCAAAGATCAAGTTCCTAAACAAATTGGAAATGAACCATCCTTATTAGAAATAAATTGTCATTTTACTTCGTGATCAAATTTCAGCGTAAGGAATTCTGAGACAATGAGAAAACGTGTGGGTTTTTCTAAGATGTGTGACCCCCCTAGGAGAAATGATATCCTCTACCAGGAAACCAAATATTATGGTTTGCTTGATTTTCTTAAAATGAATATCCTAGACTTAATCCATCAAATAAATCAAAGTGGTATCGTTGGGAGATGTAGGTGCTGTAATTTCCAGCAAAGGGGTTCTTGAAATGGTATTCAAAGTCCATGGTTTTTTATTTGAATATCTTCAGAGAAAATAGATTTGATTTCTGAAATGAGAAGGTCATGCAGAGGCCAGTCTAGGTGGAGTAGGACTAGTTTTGAGAAAGGTGGAGCTTTAACCTGACCTTGGTTTTTCTGATATAAATTTGTCTCCAAATTACCAAAGAAAAAGATTGCAAAAATTTGGTTCGCATCATAACACCTATCGACTTTTCTGTGGTGAGCATGTGGAAGGGTGAAGCCTAGACAAAAATACCCTGTCCTACCGAACAGCATAAGAAACATAAGCATGCCTTCCCACTGGCCAACGTGGGCTCAACGAGAAACAGTGGTCACCGCACCTATGACGCCGCTACCCCCTGAAAAGCGCTGGCTTCCACGGCAGGTTTCCTGCCTTCCTCGGTGCCTTTTTCTGCAAAAGCAGTTCCTGAAATATGGCTGCTCATCATTTTACTTTGCAGAAAGACATGGAGGAGAGGTAAGCTGAGCCCCGTGGGAACATTAAAAATGCCCTGGAATTTAACAAGAAAGAAAAAGCAATCACTCAGCCCGGGGCCCTGGTGTTCACCCCGATCGCGCTGCTGCGGAGGAGCAGGCGGGCCGTGGTCCTCAGGGGGTGAGAGGGGACCGTGGAAAATGGAAGCAGCCCGATGCGTGCGTGCGAAACTGAACCCTGAAGTAGTGACGAGAGTGTATTGTGCAGGGAGGCTTGAGAGCAAAATGGGGTGCAGGATGAGTCACAGCCAGCACACTGAACGTACAAGAGGGTGTGAGGGGTAGTGTGGGTGGGGAGAGGCAGAACTCTTGTTCCGTGGGTAATAAGTTGGGCAACAAAAGAATACATAGGAGGGAATCAGGGGCCTTGAGCCTGCGTGAATTCTCCCCTGCTATCGAAGGCACTCCATTGTTATGAAATAACATTTTCCAGGGTCTAATTGCCTTGTATGAGCGCACTTACATTTTTTCTGACTTTTGGTTTATATCCAGGTTTATTCTCCTTTACTGACTGTTTCCCCTCTGACTCCTCAGACATAACAATCACTTAGTGCCTCGTGTTTAAGTGACATCTCATCACCTATTTTCCAGACGAGTGTCATGGCGTCCTAGATACCTCAAAACAGCACCGCAACCTTCTGTTTATCACCACATCCTCTTGGAACAGAAATTTTGTAAAAGGCATTCTCGTGCTCGATTTTTTTTTTCCTCAAAGGATCAGCATTTAAAATCATTACACTTAACACAGCAGAATTTTAGGGATGAACTCCAAAATAATTTGCCCTATTTCTGTCACTCTTTCCTAGGCAATGCTCCTCTTCCTCATCCTTTTCCTCTTTCTTTAAGGATATTGCTTCTTGCACAGATGCTGACAGACAGTGAGTCCTCGATAGATATGCTATAAATGGATAAATGAATGAACCGTCACTTGGTAACACACACCTTTCCATAGTGGTTTAGCCAACATGCTTTCTAGAGGCATGGAAATAAATGACTTTCTACAGTCCCTCGAGGGCCTAAGCCTTGAACATTTAAAGACATGTATTCAGAGACCTTTCAAAAAAGTGTACTGTAGTCCACCGTCAACATCATGGGAAGCGAGCCGGGGAGAAGGATGGCGTGTGCGTGCATGCCCCACCACGCAGACACTCGCAAATCTAACATTCCACGCATTCCTATGATATTGGACGTGCATCCTTTTGTAAACAGTACTTGATACATAGCTCTAAAGAATCTACATTTCGTGAAGAATTAAATGATTTTTATTCATAAGTGTAATGGCAACCCTTGGACACGGTGAAATCAGGGATTGTTTATTGCTAGAAACAGGCTGATCTGTAGTATGGCCTCAACTTCTGGATAAGAAAACAGGGGTCCAGAAAATTTCCACAGGTTTCCAAATCCACAGGGGCTGACGGCAAAGGAGAAACCAGGCTCCCAGAGTTCTGTCCTCTGGTCCAGCCGCCTTCGAGAGGCTTCTGTGTTACGGAGGACAGTCATGCTGCTGAGTGGACATCTTGGCAAGAGCTCCAAGAAACAAAAATGTCACGGATTTTTTTCTTCATACAGGAGGGTCGAATGACTTAAAGGGTTGATGAAATAAAACAATAGAAGACAAAAAGAAAATTATCAGAAATATTCTTTTTTTTATATTGTAAATCAAGGACGTTCCCCCTGAGGAGTATCTGTGAAGACTTCACATATCTAAACAGGTGGTGTTCAGTTTTTCAAATTAATTAGTTAATTAATTTGGTGTGCTATGGGGTTAATTAAGGATTTCATTTTAATATTAAATACTCCTGGGAAATGTCCAACCTTAAGTCTACTTCACTCACTAGCTCACACAAGAAACTAAGACATGGATTTAATAAATATATCGGAATTTGGAGTATAACTTGGAGAAGAAAATAAGTTTCAAAATATATTCATCAGCATTAGGGGAAAAAGCAACTGATTTCACAATTATGGGTCTCAAAGAATAACTTATGTTTTAAAAATCTGCTCCTACTTTTATGCGTAATGACTTTTCACCTTCCCCATTGATAAGCAACGCTGTTTTCATTTCTACTGCTTCTATAAAATATTGTAGCTGACCAGTTGGTGGAGCAATTACATTTCCATAGCATTTGATGGCTATTTTGCTTAGGTACTAGTAACTTAATAAGAATCAAGAGACTATTAATATTCTAAGGACTAACCGAACTGAGCACAAACTTCCAGGTGAAATGACAGATAAAATCACTTTAACAACATCCAGCCCATTGAAGACAACTGTAATTAAATTAAAGTGGTAATACCACTCACGACAGCTGGAGAGTCCCCTCTTAGCTCACCTCCAAGAGGTAGGCCCATTCCTGCAAAGTCACAGCTATGGGTGAAGTATGAGTAAGGAATGGAGGAAGGTCAGCCCTAGCGCTCCCGTGCTCAGGAACATGAGGTTAATGCAATTATGATTTTTAATGGCAAACCAAATACCTCGTTACAAGACCACTCGGCACAGATTTCAATGTAATTATTAGGCTCTTTGGCTGAGGCAGCTGTCCCAAAGAGATGGCCTCTGGGAAGGCAGTGTGCTCAGCCCAGATATCCTCCAAAAAGAGTCGTTAGCTCAGTGTTTGCCCGTCCAACATTTTAGTCCCCTCAAATCATTGTAGCTACTTATGGTACTTGAAACACATAACCTACATCTGTGACATATTCAAATATAAAAATGGAGGGATGAGTATAGTTATGATTATGCAAAAAAGTAAATCGTTTGAATAGACAGACAACTATACAGAAACATAAAGTGTTAACAATGATGGTTTATAGTTGCATAGTGGGACTCAGTGATTTTTCTGTTTTCTTCCATTTTCTTTGGTTTTCAAAATTTTCCAAAATAAATGTTTATTCATTTACTTAAAAATCTATTTTAAAGTGTCATTCAAAAGGTAGGAAATTAGTGCCAGTGGACTTAAAAATGATTAAGTGCATAGATGTATAAAAATATAAACAGGGTAATACTATCTTAGAGCTACCTAAGTGCATTCTCGTCAGGGAGACCACGCAGTACAGAGGCTGGGCACCTGCTTGTGGCTGAGGTCAAGGACTCACCTGAATGTGTTGGTGAAGTGGTGTTGCCCAGCAAGCTGAAGAGGGAAGGGGGCTGACTGACACAGGTGAGAGTCGGGTCGGAGGTGTTATTTTATAAAATTTAAGTCTCTTGCAGACGTGTTTTGTTTTGTTCATTAAAGTTTTTTTAAATCCTTACCCAAGGATATGTTTATTGATTTGAGAGAGAGAGAAAGGGAGAGAGAAACATCGATGTGAGAGTGAGACATTGACTTTCCCAGGTTAATTTTCATACACGCCCTGACTGGGGATCGAACCTACAACCTAGGTATGTGCCCTGGCCAGGGGTTGAACCCGCAGTCTTTCGGTGTGCAGGATGACACTCCTGCCAACTGAGCCATCTGGCCTGGGCTTGCAGATGTGTTTTAAAGCCAGCTTTAAAACAAATATTTATTAAGTACCTAACAATGTGCCAGGCACTGTTCTAGACAGTAAAGTTAAAGCAGTAAATGAAATAGACTGGGGGGCTTACATTTTAGATTGGGGAGATTGAAAATAAACACAGAAACAAAATTGTAGTATTTTAGATGGTGATAAGAACAACAAAGTAGAGTAGAAGGATAAAGAATGCTTGAAAATGGAAGAGAGAAGACGACCAGGGAAAGCCTCATTGATAAGGCGATCGATATTAAGCTAAGACCTAAAATAGTATGACAATATCTGGTGCAAGAGTTCCAACCAGGACAAAAAAAAGCAAGTTTAAGCATGCCTGTATGTCCCAGACTCAGCCAAGAGGCAGGTATGGGCAGAGTGTGGGAGGGGAATTGGGAAGTGAGGCTAGCGGCGTAACGGACCACATGGACCCAGTGGACCATTTAAAGAATGTTGGCTTTTACTGAGAAGGATGGAAAACCACTGAAAGGTGTGGGACACAGGTGTGACTCGATATGATTTTTAAAGGTGCACTCTGACTGTTTTACTGAAAACAGACTTTGAAAGAGAAAGCAAAGACAGAGGCAGGGCTTAGTTAGGAGGCTATTGAAATAATCAAGACAAAAGATAGTGCTGGCTTGGACCTGGGAAGTAGCCATAGAGGTAGTGAAAAGTGACAGTATTCTGAACAAATGCTAAAGGTAGAGCCACATGATTGCTAATAGATTGACTATAATACAAGAGAAAGAGAAACTTCAAATTTTGGGTCAGAGTAACCGGAAGAACAGAGGTAGCATGCACTGCAGTGGGAAGACGGTGTGGAGAACACGTATGTGTGGGTGAGGGTGAGACTTTAGTTTTGAACATATATATTGTACATGAATGGCTTGTTAGATATTCAGATGGACATGTGAAGTAGGTAATTGGGTATACAAGTGTCAAACTGAGGGGAGAAGTCTAGGCTGGAGATAGAAATTGGGAAGTTGTCAGCCTACAGGTGGTATTTGAAGCCACAGAACTGGATATCACTAACTAGGGGTGGATGGAGAAGTTCAAGGACTGTGCCCTCCTGCTTTGGGATATTTTGAGGTTGGAGAGATGAAAAATAATCACCAAAAGAGGCAGAGGAAGGAATGGACAGTGAAGTAGAAAAAAATACAATAATGAACAATAACCAAAAACCAACCAACCAACCAACAGGAGAATGTGAATAAAGCAAAAACTGGAGATTTGCTGGTTTCAGACACAACTCATCAGCTGACCACTAAGCACTTGATAAGAGAAGTGTCCACATAGAACGGAATATAGTCACTTACAAAATTGGTTCAGGAAAATTACTGTGAACTGTTATGTAAATGAGCCAAAGGTGGACTCTGTATATTGGCCCATAGTTTGTTTATTTTCTCATTGCAGGCTGAGGCCTATTAGCTCAAGTTTTTACACGTCCAACCAATTATTTTTAAAAATGGTCCAGACAAGCAAAATTTTAAACATTTAGAACATGCCTCTTTGCATACCTTGCAAAACCTCACTTAACTGTTGTTACCCACTGATAAGATAGAGTCCTGCCCTGGCTTGTGTAGTTCAGTGGATTGAGCGTGGACCTGTGAAGCAAAGGGTTGCTGGTTCAATTCCCGGTCAGGGCACATGCCTGGGTTGTAGGCCAGGTCCCCAGTGGGGGACACATGAGAGGCAACCACACATTGATGTTTCTCTCCCTCTCTTTCTCCTTCCAAGAAGGGGAACCTCTGTCTAAAAATAAATAAATATATTTTTTTAAAAAAAGATAGAGTCCTGCCCTGGCTAGGTGGCTCAATTGGTTGGAGCATCATCCTGTACACCGAAAGTCTGTGGGTTTGATTCCCAGTCAGGGCCCATATCTAGGTTGCATGTTGGGTCCCAGTCAGGGTGTATATGGAAGGCATCCAGTCAATCTTTCTTTCTCACATCAATGTTTCTCTCTGTCTCCCTTCCTCTATCTCTAAAATCAATAAAGATATCCTCAAGCGAGGATTAAATATGTATATATGTATATGTATATATTTATGTGTATATATATATCTCCATGTATATATATGGAGAGAGAGAGAGACTTATGGTTATAAGACCCCCCACTTCTATGGCGCTTTGGAGCTCTCTGAGCCAGAGACCTCTCGTTGTGCTGCTGAGCAACATCATCTAAACACAGACCATCCTTTGTACTTCAAAACGACTGCAACTAACAAAATGTGCATCAAAGATAGCTCAAAAATAGGAGAAATTGTGCCATGAGAGAATAGCAAACATCCGAACCATTTAAGGAATTAAGTTTAAACATTTGAGGAAAATGTAATCCTTGAGATGAGTAAATATATATCAAATATTTTTTCAGAGAAAATTATTTCAAATAGTGTTTTCCAACATAATTCTGGGCCTAAAGCCACAGAAATTATTAAGACCTAGAGCAGGTATTATGCCAGCTGTGTGTCAGATACCAAATTCAAATTACATGCTCCTTAAAAGACATGTATGTACAATAAAATAAGCGACCCATGGAGGATGGATTCACATATAAATATCAAAATGGAAATCCCGGCTAAAATAGCAGTAAGTCAAAGCCAGCAGTGTATCGCTTCCTCAGATCCTGTTTATTTTGAGAATACAAAAATGGTCTCATATTAGGAAACTGACTTATCCTATTTGTCACACGAACAGGTTAAAGGAAGAAAACAATATGCTTGTGTACAAAGGACATGACAAAATTAACTATCCCTTCAAAAAAAGAAATTTTAGAAATATAGAAATTAAAGATTCTATATTTAACATGATAGAGAGTAAAAAAGAATGCCAAACTAAGTGTAATAATAAAAATTCTAGAGACATTTTTATAAAAAATAGGAGTCAGAAAGAGTGTCTACTGTTGAGACTGTTCACACTTTCGATGATACTAAATATGCCCACAAATTCTCTGAGATTCACCTGGGAAGCAGGCTCTCTAGCCTAGAGCAGCCCATCCGACATCCCAACTGCAACTTCGTGAGAATTACCTGACTAATCTGCTACTGGATTCCTGACCCTCAAAAATGGTGAGATAACAAATGTTTGCTGTTTTAAGTTGCTAAATTTGGGGGTAATTTGTTACACAGCGATGTTTAACTATTATGCCCTGTTCATAAATTTCTAGCCAATCAATATAAAATCAGTGAAATGATACACAAAATAAGCTATGACTATGAAATTGAAAGAGACAAAAACGATAATTTTTGAAGATTACATAAAGTGGGTTGATGAGTTAAAATTTTTAAGAAGGCAGAAACTAGAAAAAGATGTAAATGTATATTTTATTGATCTAGAAACTGATAAAAGAATAAAAAACAAAATGTTATAAAATATAAAAGCAATAATAGAAATCATAATGATGTCTAATGTTTTTTGGCCCATATTATATACTAGACATTACAGCAAGAACTGTAATTCTATAACTCATTTTATCCTTGCAACAATCTCATAAAGATGAGGAAATTGAGAGAAGTCATTTTGCTCAAGTCTGTAGCTTATTTACTGAGTTTAGGCCTGTTTAAATGCACCAGGCCTGTCTGTCCAAAAGCAGTTTTAGATTTCAAAACTCTACAAAATACATCATTGGAATCTTGATAGGAATTGTGTTGAATCTATGGATTGCTTTGGGTAATATGGACATTTTAATGATGTTAATTCTTCCTATCCATGAACAAAGTATGTGCTTCTACTTATTTGTGTCTTCTTCCATTTCTTTTTTCAGTGTCTTATAATTTTCTTAATTTCTCTTTCTGTTAGTTCATTATTGGCATATAAAAATGCAACTGATTTCTGGATGTTAATTTTGTATCCTGCTAGAACAAATATTTCAAAAATTCATATGGAACCACAAAAGGCCCTATATAGCAACAGTGATCCTGAGAAAGAAGAACGAAGTTGGAGGAATCATGCTACCTAATATCAAACTATCCTATAAAGCCATAGTAATCAAAACAGCACAGCACTGGCATAAAAACAGACACAAGAATCAATGGAACAGAATAGAAAAGCCAAAATAAACCCATATTTTTTTGTTCTTTATGATTTTTATTGCTTAATACTTGACAGCTAAGAAAATGCCAATATAAGTAAATGCACTATTGTCAGATATTCTGTTAATGATTTAGTCACTGTGGTAACTACTTTCAAGACAAGAAAATGAGTTCAGAAAAGAATATACAGCCCTGACTGGTGTAGCTTGGTGGATTGAGCACGGGGCTGTGAAGCAAAGGGTCGCTGGTTCGATTCCCAGTCAGGGCACATGCCTGGGTTGCAGGCCAGGTCCCCAGTAAGGAACACATGGGAGGCAACCACACATTGATGTTTCTCTCCCACTCTTTCTCCTTCCCTTCCACTCTCTCTAAAAATAAATAGATATAATATTTTTTAAAAAAGCATGGGGTTTTTTATAAAAAGAAAAGAATATATAGAGAGTTTCAGATTATAAAAACATAAAATTATAAAACAAAGATAGTAAATTGTAGTCAAAAATCTCTTTAACTGATGGAGGTATTTCTTATAAAGAGATAGATGTAAAGTGTTTAAGTATTGTATTTATTTTCGTCCAACACAACACCAGTTAAACACAGGCAGAGGAAACTCATACTTCTTCTATAGTTCTTAAATTAGCATACAAATGGTTCCAAGTTTAGAAGCAAAATATTATTGCCCAAATTGTAACTTTTCTATTTCTTTTTTTTTCAGCTTACTAAGATTTTTTTCTTTTTCAGGAGTTTACTTGTTTATTTATTTATTTCTTGTAATTGTTGTTCAAGTGCAGTTTTCTACCTTTCCTCCCACCCCAGCCCAACACCCCAGGCCTCCTCAACTCCCTCCCCCATTCTCACCTCTCCCCACTAGTTATTGTCCATGTGTCCTTTATACTTGTTCCTGCAAACCCTTCACCCTTTTCCCCTGAAATTCCCTCCCCATTCCCCTCTGGTCACTGTCAGCCTGTTCTCAATTTCAGTGTCTTTGGTTATATTTTGCTTGCTCGTTTGTTTTGTTGATTAGGTTCCTGTTAAAGGTGAGATCATATGGTATTTGTCTTTCACCACCTGGCTTATTTCACTCAGCATAATGCTTTCCAGTTCCATCCATGCTGTTGCAAAGGGTAGGAGCTCCTTCTTTCTTTCTGCTGCATAGAATTCCATTGTGTAAATGTACCATAGTTTTTTGATCCATTCATTTACTGATGGGCACATAGGTTGCTTTCAGCACTTGGCTATTGTAAATGGTGCTGCTATGAACATTGGGGTACATAGGTTCTTTTGGGTTGGTGTTTCAGGGTTCTTAGGATGTAATCCTAGCAGTGGAATTGCCAGGTCAAAAGGCAGTTCCATTTTAGTTTTTTGAGGAAATTCCATACTGTTTTCCACAGTAGCTGCACCAGTCTGCATTCCCACCAACAGTGGACTAGGGTTCCCTTTTCTCCACAACCTCTCCAACACTTGTTGCTTTTAAATCCATAATTTTATGTTCCATTAATATTACAAGGAGGAAGCAAGCACATACAATTGGTTAATAATACTTTATTCAATAAATGGTGTTGGGAAAATTGGACAGATATGGGCAGAAAAATGAAACTAGACCACCATCTTGCACCACACGCAAGAATAAACTCAAAATGGATCAAAGACTTAAATGTTGGAATTGAAACCATAAAAATCCTAGAAAAAAACATAGGCAGAAAAATCTCAGACATTGCTCATAGAAATTTTGTATTGGATATATCCCCCCAGGCAAGGAAAATAAGAGAAAAAATAAACAAAAAACTAAAAATTATGCATAGCAAAGGAAATCATCAACAAAATAAAAAGACAACCCACAGAATGGGAGGACATATTCGCTGATACATCTGATAAGAGGTTAATATTCAAAATTTATAAAGTACTTACAACACTCAACAGTAAAAAACAAACAACCCAATTCAAAAAATGAACAAAGGACCTGAATGGACACTTCTCCAAAGAGAACATACAGAGGGCCCATAGACATATAAAAAAATGTTCAACATCACTAATCATCACAGAAATGCAAAATAAAACTGCAATGAGATATCACCTCAAACCTGTCAGAATGGCCATCGTCAATAAATAAAAAAAACAAGTGCTGGTTAGGATGTGCAGAAAGGGGAATACTTCTGCACTGTTGATGATAATGCAGATTGGTGCAGCCACTGTGGAAAGTAGTATGGAGATACCTCAAAAAATTAAAAATGGATCTGCCTTTTGACCCAGTGATTCCACTTCTGGGAATATATGTGAAGGAACCCAAAATACTAATTGGAAAGAACATAAGCACCCCTATGTTCATTGCAGTGTTATTTACAAGATATGGAAACAGCCCAAGTGCCCATCTGTAGATGAGTGGATGAAACAACTATGTGACATTTACACAACGGAATAGTACTCGGCCATAAAAAAGACAATTTTACCCATTGTGACAGCATGGATGGACCTCAAAAACATCCTGCTAAGTGAAGTAAGCCAGTCAGAGAAAGACAAATACCTTATGACTTCACTCATATGTGGAATCTAATGAACAAATTGAACTAACAAGCAAAAACAGAGACAGACTCATAGATGGAGAACAGATGACAGCTAGTAGGGGGAAGAGGAATTTCGAGGGGGAAGGGATTGAGCAAAAAAGAAAAAGGACTCACAGACATGGACAACAGTGTGGTGATTGCTGGGGTGAGGGGTGTATTAGAGGACTAAATGGTAATGGAAAAAATACAATAAAGATTAAATTTAAGAAACTACAAAATTTGAAGTACAGTTGGTAAAAGGGTCTCAAAAATATGACAAAGAATGTTTATCACAATGTTACTTATAAATAAAATGGAAAAATCTAAGTATACAACAGAAGAGAATGGTGAAATGAATTATACAGATTTATAGAGTTGAATTTTACACCTATTAAACAATTATGTTTCAACTCCAATAAGAAAATGAAGCCATAGACTGGGAGAAAGTATTCATAAAACATATGTCTGACAAATAACTAGTAACAAAGATACACAAAGAATTCCTAAACTCAACAATAGAAAAACAAACAATTCAATTAAAAATGGGAAAAAATATTTCAGGAGACACCTCACAAAAAGAAATC
>PVKM010005715.1:0-46793 GCA_004027735.1 Carollia perspicillata
GTGTGCTGACCCTCTGTGGGCCATGAAATTAACCATCAGCACAGCAGAAATCTGCTCTGAGTTAAACTACTTTGCTACACAAAGTGGCCTGAAAATGAAATATGAGGATTGAATTTCCACTGAAAGATTAACTCATCTAACCTCAAGGCAGACTTCCTCCACTGTGAACTCTGTGTGGCCAGTGGTTTAAAGTACCACAGGAGGGTGGGTAATTGCTGCAGGCAGTGGGAAATGACCTCTTCATTCATTCATTCATTCATTCACCTACATATGCATGTACCAAATATTTACTCTATGCCCCACCCTGTCCTGGGCCCTTAAAGATGGAGTTGAATGATAATAGGTGCCTGCCCTAAAGCAGATCAAGTCCAGTGGAAAACAAATCCAGTAAACAGAAAATGACAACAGATGGGGAGAAAATGAGATCCTAGGGTATGCAGAGGATGTTATAGGCTCTCAAATGAGGGTTACCTAATCCAGGCCGTGGAGGGCCAGCAGTGAGGCTTCCCACAAAAATCCATGTAGCCAGAAGCATCTGTCCAGAGATCTGCAAGTAGTTCATTAAGCTTGGAGTCCAAAGAGAGAGAGACAGAGAGAGAGAAACACAGACACATCCAGAAGGGCTTCGCCAACCACACTGAGGAGTTTAGCATTTATGCCAATGGAGAACAACTGAAAATTTTTGAACAGGAAAGAAAAATAATTATATTCGCAATTTAGAAAGAGTTCCTAGATACATAGAAGGTAGTTTTTTAGAGGGGGCTGGAATCAGAGACTGTGAAGGAATGGCTTATGCATCCAGTCAGGAGCTAAAGCGGGCCCATCCTAATGACGCAGATATAGTTATAGGGACACTGAACAGGTTAGAGGACATGCAGAGGGACAAGACCTGGTAACTGATTCATATGAAAGTGAAGAAGGAGGGCATGCTGAGGATCATATGAAAAGTTGTGCCTTGGGAGAATGAAGATATCATTTCACTGGGAAGGCGAGGAAGTAAAGAGGGTGGTCTTACAGATATGTAGTCTGAGGGCCTATTCCCTGGTAGGGACACCAGCCCAATAAGCAGTTAAATACTAAGGTCTAGAACCAACTATTCATTCTTAAATTAAATAACATTAAACTTTCAGCTCCTTAGTTGCACTAGCCACAGAGCAAGTGCTTGATAGCCTCAATGGCTAACAGCTACCATGTTGGACTATGCCACCACATAACATTCCCATCATGAAAAATCTCTTGGAAAGTGCTAATCGAGCCCCTGCAGAGAATTTTGTAAACACTGTCAGCCCTCTCTCAGCCATGGGGAAAGCTAATGGTAAACAAGGTGCTGGCAAAAACCAGCTTTCCTTCCCAATCTTTTCTTGATCAACTTCTCTGTGGGCATCAAATAACAAGTGCTCAAAAAATGGAATCTTCCTTATGTAACATCTTTTTTATCTAGAGCATAAGTTCTGAGGACAATCTCTGAATACACCCTGGATCATTTCAGAGAATGGAGAACACTGAGTACTTATGCACACACACACAAGGGTCTTTGGTGCTTATGGCATAAGGCCTGAAATTCACCTGCAAATGACCACAGGAACAGAGGTATTTTTTTACAAGTGCCACACTGGGGAGGCAGAGCTCTAGTCTTGGTGTCAGATGACCAAGGACAAGCCATTGACCCTGCCAGAGCTTTAAGCAACCCAAATAAATCTATGGTAAAGGATGAAGCCACAAGGCCAGGCAGGGCAGGTTTCTGAGGCCAAGCACATCAATGCTAACAATTCCAAACACTAATTTATTTTTTTAAGTCAGTTTTATCTTTCAGTAGCACCTGTGCAAATAAATATCCTCAGGAAGCAGGTTAGAGACAAAGGAAATTATTTTAGTCTTCCCCCAAGACAAGAGAGGCATCATCATAATAAGAGAGATATAGAAAGAGGGAAAGTCAACTTCTCTCTCAACAGCCAAACTTGTTTCTTCTCCTGCCAAGAGAGGATAACTGTGTTAACTATTTCCTTCCTGCTCCCTCCCCATCCAACCAAGGCCACTTTAAAGCAGCAGGAGCCTAATCACACAGCACAAGAAAATAAAAGAACCAATTAACAAAAAAACCCCTCAAATAATGCAGGGGAGAATGGAAGCAGAAATCTCTACTTTTTTTAATCATTATTCAAGTACAGTTGTTTCCATTTTCACCCCACCATGCCTCCCATCCAACCCATCCCACTTCTCACCCTCAACCTATCCCCTGACAAATTGACTCATCCATACACTGTTCCTCGATGAGCTTGGGGCTACGGTTGGAGACTGGCTCCTGGGCAAATCGGGTCCTTAGAAATCAGACTGGGTTAAACACCTGCCCCATTACTGGACTTTGGAGTCCCGTTTTTACGAGCTATGCAATATAGAGGAGAAACACCACCCTCAGGACCTGGCTTGGAGGGTGGAGGGTCTAGAAGAGTGTCCAGCAGACAGCAGTGGTTCCCAAAACACTGATTCCCCCTCATACCTCCTTAGTGGCAAATGGCTCTTCAGCCTTTGCTCGGCCTCCCACATCCACATCCCAGAGCCACACTTTCCATCCTGATGGTGCCCTTCTGCCAGTGGTGTCACTCTCCCTCTCCTCCTCCCTCTTCCAGCAGATCTGACAGCTGCAGTAGCAATGGAGAAAGGGATGTCCAGCCTTCAGAACACTTGTCACATGCCCTCTTTTCAGGCTCTTCAAAAGCCACCAGAAAAGATCTCTCAGCTTAAAAACCATCCACCACACACACAAGACACTCCAAACTCCTGAGCTCTGGGCCATACCTGCCTCTGCAGCTCACTCACACCCTGATGGTTCTTCTGTGAACTTCATATTCCAGCTCCTTCATCTCTGTTCTTTGTCTACTCCAAGTCCATTGGCTGGAAAGCATCCTATCTTCTCCACTAGCAAAATCTCAACCATCCTTCAAAATCAGTAAGATGGCCCCTCCTTCTCACTCACCTAATGACTGATAGATACCCCAGCTTCACCACCTCCCACTTCCCCCACACTTGAAAGTGGCAGCTACTGACTGTTCCTCTTCTTTGGCCAAGTATACTCTCATACTGCTGACCACTCAGGTTGTGCCTTGGGTCAGCTCCACCCTTTCTTTTTTTCTGCCAGGAAACCTCTAGTTCACCCTTCCAGGGCATGCACATTTTATGTTCCTTTTCATAAACCCCTTCAAACTCAGCATCTTATCTTAACTGGCTGTTAGTGCTGCCCCTGTTCTTCCCTCACCTTGGGACTAGGAGGCTCTTTGAACACAGGCACATGCCCACGTGCCCTCACTTACAAAAAAAATACACAATATAGGTTTGCAGAAACTCTGAATAAGTGGTAAATACAAGCTCAAGTATCTCCAGGACCCAGATAGGTAACAGAAAGAAGAGGTACTCTGAAGAGCACATATCCCTTCTATTCAGCCTCAGGCCATACTAAAAGCATGGCTCCATGAACATGAGAATCTCCATGTTTCCAGACAAGCCAGGAATCTTGGTTTTCCAGACAAATCAGGAATCTATGGGATCTCCTGACTTTTAAATGCTGGTGATGAGTTTTTCAACTTTTTAAAACTGTTGCATGGGCCATTAAAACATATCTGCAGGCCAGACTCTGAGCAAGACCCTAAAGTGGGATGAGATCCTACCAAGGAAAGAACAGTAAGACGACCCATCTCCTGCCAGGCACTAAGGACAGAATGGGCAGATCCAGGAAGAGGACAAAGGGACCCTAACAGGCCTTCCAGAAATAAGCAAATGACACTTGCTATAAGCCTACCACACCCCAGATAATGTGTTAGGCACATTTAACCCTCTCAACACATATTCGTTTATTTAATTCAACTCAACTCAATTATTTGTTTAACTCCAATATTATTGAGTAAAGATAATCCACAGAATGAGAGAAAATACTTGCAAATCATATATCAAATAAGGTATGGTATCCAGAGTACATAAAGAATTCTTACAATTCATTAATAAAAAGCCAAATAACACAATTAAAATAGGGTAAAGAATCCAAACAGATAGTTCTTTAAAGATATACAAATGGCAACAAGCACATGAAAACATGTTAAGTATCACTAGCCACCAGGGAAATGAAATGAAAATGCACTGAGATACTAACTCACACCCACTATGATGGCTATAATCCAAAAGACAAACTGATAACAAGTGTTGGTGAGGATGTGGAGAAATTAGAATGCTAATGCATTGCTGGTGGGAAAGTACAATAAAAGTGCAGCTGCTGTGGAAAACAGTCTGGCAGTTTCTCGAGAAGTAGAAATAAAGTTACCCTATGAGCCAGCAATTATACTCCTAGGTCTACACCCAGGAGAATGAAAGCATAGTTCCACACAGAGGCTTGTACACCAATGTTCACAGCAGGATTACTTACAATGCCAAAACATGAAAATAATCCAGATGTCCTTCAACTGATGAATGAATTAAAAAACAAAAAAGTGGTCTATATATATAATGGAATACTATTCAGCCCTAAAAAGGAATGAAGTTCAGCTGGAGGAAGGGGAATGGGGAGTTAGTATTTACTGGGTATGGGGTTTCAGTTTTGTAAGATGAAAAGAGTTCTGGTGATGGGTATCACTGAACTATAAATATAAAAATGGTTAATTAGGATGGTAAACTTAATGTAATATGTTCTTTACCAAAATTAAATATAAAAATAGACTTTGAAAACAGGAATGAAGTATAATTCATGCTACAACATGGATGAACCTTGAAAGCATTACAGTAAGTGAAAGAAGCCAGACACAAAAGGCCACATATTATATAATTCAATTTACAATATATGAACTGTCCAGAAAAGGCAAATCAATAAAGACATTAAGTAAATTAGTGTTCGCTTAGGTCTAGGGGAGAGGAGAATGGAAAGTGACTGCTAATGGGTATGGGTTTCTTTTTTTAGTGCTGAAAATATTCTCATATTGTACAATAGCTACACAACTCTAAACATACAGGGGAAGGCAAAGGTAAATTTACAGTTGTGAGTACATGAAACAGTTTATTTTTGTATTACTATTTAATTATTGCATTATATGTTTGTATTATTAGGCTTATTATTGTTGTTATTTCATATCCTTACTTATGATTTACCTTTTAGGTAATGATGGCTGGTAATTTAACAAACAACTGTAAAACCACTTTTCCTTGCCCCTGTACTGAAAACCACTGAAGTGTACACTTGAAATGGGTGAATTTATGTGATGTGAATTATATCTCAATAAAAATGTTTAAAAACATTATTGAATATCTACCATATGCCTGGCCCACAGAGTGATTCACACGTCTCTGTACCAGTAATGCCCCCTGTGAGGCTAACGGGAACAACAAGTGGAAGCCAGATAGGCAGACGACGGCAGGGAGGTAGGTGGGAGCTGAGCCCACTGACTTGTGCACCCAACTGGGACACCTAGCCGATCTTTTAAAGAACAGAGTGAACAGTCAACAGGATCCCAGCTTATATGGAGTTTGGAAGCCCAACATTGCAGAAGGTGTTTAAAAGCACATGCCCCTGATCACATACAACCTAAGGTGGGAGTTGTGAATACCAGTAAACCCGCTGATAGAAAGAACCCACCAACAAAGGAGCCACCAACAGATAAAACCCAAGCACAACAAGGGAGACCACACAAACAGAACAAAGGGCAGTCCAAGAGCATCCAGACAAGCACATCAAAGAGACCAAACTACTGAGTCCCACAGAACTCCTACCACAGAAGTTCACCAGATAAAGACAGCTAGCAAAGCAGAGCATTGGGAATTGCAGGGGGGGAAAAAAGACTCATCTAAAATGGGGAGACAAAGAAAGAACCTGCAATCAAAAATGGAAGAATCCCCAGAAAAAGGGCTAAATGAAATTGAGGCAAGCAAACTATCAGACATAGAATTCAAAAGAATGCTTATAAGGATCCTCAAGGAACAGACATCTGCAAGGAACTGAGTGAGAACTATAACAGTACGAAAAATGACATAGAAATTATAAACAAGAACCAGGAAGACATGAAGAAGACAGTTTCTGAAATTAAAAAAAAAAAACACACTAGAAGGAATTGCAATTAGGTTGGATGAAGCAGAGGACTGAATTAGTAAGCTGGAAGACAAAGACAGAAATGCCCAGGTAAAGCAGCTACATAAAAAAAAAAAACTAAAAAAATATGAAGACAGCTTAAGTAAACTGTAAGACAACATGAAACACAACAACATTCAAATGACAGGAATATCAGAAGGAAAAGAAAAGGAACGAGGGATAGAAACCCTGTTTAAAATGACAGAAAACTTTCCTAGCTTGGAAATGGGAAAACCACACAAGGTCGGGAAGCACAGAGGGTCACAATCAAGATGAACCCAAAGAAACTCACTCCAAGACACAGCATAATTAAAATGCCAAGTTTTAAAGACATAGAACCTTAAAAGCAGCAAGGAAGAAACAAGAAATAACATAAAGGACCTCCAATAGACCAGCAGCTGATTTCTCAACAGAAATACTACAAGCCAGGAGGGAATGGCAAGACATATTCCAAGTAATTAAAAGCAAAGCCTGCAACCAAGACTACTCTACCCAGCAAGGGTCTCAATTATAATTGAAGGCGAAATAATGACATTCCAAGATAAAAGAGAGTTGAAAGAATACACCACAACCAAACCAGCACTGGAAGATATGCTAAAGAAATGCTTTAAGAAAAGGAAGGAAAAAGCTGAGAGAAAGAGAGAGAGGAACACAGGTACAAGGTGGAAAAAATTAATTAGTACCTATCAATAATAACCTTAAACGTTAATGGATTAAAGGCTCCAATCAAAAGGCATAGGGTAGGCAAAGGCATTAATATTCCTTAATGGATAAGGAAACAGGACCCGCACATATGCTGCCTACCAGATACCCACCTCAGAACAAAAGACCTACACAGATTGAAAGTGAGGAGTTGTAAATAAGTATTTCAAGCAAATGGACAGGAAAGAAAAGCTGGGGTAGCAATACTTGTATCAGGCAAAATAGACTTCAAAACAAAAGCCATAAAAAGAGACAATAAAAGACACTTCATAATACTCAAGGGAAGAATCCATCAAAAAGATATAAGTATTGTAAACATATATGCAGCCAACATAGGAGCACCCAAATATATAAGGAAAATCTTGGAGGACTTCAAGAAAGATATAGAAAGCAACACACTTATAGTATAGGATTTTTAACATCCCACAGTCAAAAATGGATAGATCTTTTAAACAAAATATCAACAAGAATATTACAGCATTGAACAATGTCCTAGATCACATGGACTTAACTGATACACATAGAACGTTTCATCCCAAAGAAGCAAAACACACATTCTTTTCAAACACATATGAAACATTTTCAAAGATAGACCACATGATAGGACACAATACAAGCCTCAACAAATTCAAGAAAATTGAAATCATATCAAGCATTTTGTCAGACAACAAGGGCCTGAAACTAGAAACCAAACTCAATGAAAAAACTCAAAAACACTAAAATTCATGGATATTGAATAGCATGCTATTAAACAATGAATGGGTTAAGGATGAGATCAAGGAAGAAATCAAAAACCTTCTGGAAACAAATGAAAATGAACACACAACAGTCCAACAATGATGGGACACACGATGGCAGTCCTAAAAGGGAAGTTCATAGCAATACAGACCTACCTAAAAAAGATAGAAACATTTCAAATAAACAGCCTAACCCTACGCCTGCAAGAACTAGAGGAACAACAACAAACAAAGCCAAGAGCAAGTAGAAGGAAGGAAATAATCAAGGCCAGAGCAGAATTAAAGAACAGAGACATTAAAAGAACACTCCAAGAATCAATAAATCCAGGAGCTGGTTCTTTGAAAAGATAAACAAAATTGACAAGCTTTTAAGCAGACTCATCAAGAAAAAGAGAGGACCCAAATAAACAAAATTAGAAATCAAAGAGGAGAGATTACAACTGATACCACAGAAATACAATGAATTGTAAGAAATTATTACGAACAACTATATGCCAAGAAATTTGAAAATCAGGGTGAAATGGAATAATTTCTAGAAAAATATAATCTCCCAAAATGACATAAAGAAGGAACAGAAAGCCTGAACAGACCAATAACTGCTGATGAAATCAAAGCTGTAATAAAAAAAACTCCCGGCACACAAAAGCTCTGGAACAGATTGTTTCACAAAAGAATTTTACAAAACACTTAAGGAAGAGCTAATGCCTATCCTTCTCAGTCTATTCCAAAAAATCCAAGACAGCAGACTCCCAAACTCTTTTTATGAACACAATATCATCCTAATCCCAAAACCAAATAAAGACACAACAAGAAAGAAAACTACAGGCCAATATCGCTGATGAACATAAGACACTAAAATCCTCAACAAAATATTGACAAACCACATACAAAAATACATTAAAAAGACCATAAACCATGATCAAGTGGGGTTCATTCCAGGGATGCAAGGATGGTACAATATTCATAAATTAATAAACATAATACATCACGTAAAGAAAAGGAAAGACAAAAATCATATGATGATATCAATAGATACAGGGAAAGCATTTGATAAGGTACAGCATGAATTTATGATAAAAACACTCAGCAAAATGGGAATAGAGGGAGCATTCCTCAACATAATAAAGGCCATATATGAGAGACCCCCAGCCAACATCATGCACAGTGGGCAAAAAGTAAAAGCTTTCCCACTAAGATCAGGAGCAAAACAAGGATGTCTGCTTTTGCCACTTCAATTCAACATAGTACTGGAAATTCTTGCCATAGCAATCAGACAAGAAAAAAAAAGGCATCCAAAATGGAAAGGAGAAAATAAAACTGTCACTGTTAACAGATGATAGGATAGTATACACAGAAAATCCTATAGACTATTCCAAAAAACAGCTGAACCTAATAAGTGAATTTGGCAAAACAGCAGGATTCAAAGTCACTATCCAGAAATCAAAGGCATTTTTGTACACCAACAATGAAGTCTCAGAATCAGAAATCCGGGGGAAAAATCCCACTTGCTATAGCAACAAGTAAACTAAAGTACCTAGAAATAAACTTTACCAAGAAAGTGAAAGACCTGTACTCAGAAAACTACACAACACTGAAGAAAGAAATTAAGGAAGACACAAATAAATAAAAGCACATACTGTGTTCATGGAATGGAAGAATTAACATCATTTAAATGTCCTTATTACCCAAAGCCATTTATAGATTTAACACAATCCCTATTAAAATACCAATGACACATTTCACAAATATAGAACAAACATTTCAAAAATTTATATGGTACCATAAACAACCCTGAATAGCCATGGCAATTTTAAGAAAAAAGAGCAAAGTAGGAGGGATCACAATACCTGATATCAAATCACATTACAAGTCCACTGTAATCAAAACAGCCTGGTACTGGCATAAGAACAGACACATAGAGCAATGGAACAGAACAGAGAGCCCAGAAATAAACTCAAGTCTCTATGGTCAATTAATATTTGACAAAGGGGGAAGAAGCATCAAATGGAGTACAAATAGCCTCTTTAACAAATGATTTTGTGATATCTGGATAGCTACATGCAAGAATATGAAACTCAATCACCAACTTACACCATACACAAAAATAAATTCAAAATGGACAAAAGACTTACATATAAGTTGTGACACTATAAAAGTCCTAGAGTACTTCTAAACAAGGAAGGAAAACCTCAGCAATATTTCATACAGCAATACTTTCACTGATATATCCCCTAGAGCCAGGAACATAAAGGAAAGAATAAACAAATGGGACATCATCAAAATTAAAAGCTTCTGCACGGCTAAAGAAAACATCAACAAAATGAAAAGGGAACCAACTGTATGGGAAAGTGTATTTGCAAATAACACCTTGGACAAGGGTTTGATCTCCAAAATACATAAAGAGTCCACCCCAGACAACTCCACCCCAGAAAGATAAACAACCCAATTTAAAAACGGGCAGGTGTTCACAGCCCCCGTTGCTCTCTAATGCCAGCACCTCCTCCAGCTCACCTAGCTCCAGTTGAAGGAGAAGGGGGTAAGTAAAGCGATCCCTATACCATGGCTCATACAAAGCAGACTGCCTGCAAATCCACCGGTGGTAAAACACCAAGGAAGTAACTAGCTACCAAAGCCACTTGCAAGAGTGCGCCCTCTACTGGAGGGGTGAAGAAACCTCATCCTTACAGGCCTAGTACTGTTGCACTTCGTGAAATTGGACGTTATCAGAAGTCAACTGAACTTCTGATTTGCAAACTTCCCTTCCAGCGACTGGTGCAAGAAATTGCTCAGGACTTCAAAACAGATCTGCACTTCCAGAGTGTAGCTATTGGTGCTTTGCAGGAGGCAAGTGAAGCCTATCTTGTTGGCTTTTTTGAAGATACCAACCTGTGTGCTATCCACGCCAAATGTGTAACAATTATGCCAAAAGACACCCAGCTGGCACACCACACACTTGGAGAACATGCATAAGAATCCACTATGACGGGAAATATTTCATTCTTTCAAAAAAATTCTCTTCTTCCTGTTATTTTTACATTTTTTTTAATTTTATTGTTGTTCAATTAAAGTTGTCTGCATTTGCTCCCCACACCTCCCCTCCACCACATCCAAACCCACCTCCCTCCCTTGCTTCCATCCTCCCCCTTGGTTTTGTCCATGTGTCCTTTATAGCAGTTCCTGAAAACCCTTCTCCCCACTGTCCCCCCCCCGGATATTGTTAGATTATTCTTAATTTCAATGACTCTGGTTATATTTACAATAGCCAAGTGCTGGAAGCAACCTAAGTGCCCATCAGCAAATGAATGGATCAAAAAACTATGGTACACTTACACACTGGAATTCTACGCAGCAATGGAAAAGAAGGTGCTTATATCCTTTCTGACAGCATGGATGGAACTGGACAGCATTATGCTAAGTGAAATAAGCCAGGTGGTAAAGGACAAATACCATATGATCTCACCTTTAACTGGAACATAATCTTCGTCCTGTTATTGGTAGTTCTGAACGTTAGATATAGTTTTCTCATGGGGTCAAAAGATACCTAAGTATATGTTTGCAAGTGGAAAATAGGGGACAGAAATCAGTTATTGGCAGTTTTTCCATTTTCACTTGTGTGTGAATGTTTTTAATATAAATGCGGGAACATAAAGCATTAATGCAAGTCAAGGTGTTTCAGTGAACAAGTTTCAAGCAGTTCAACTTTATAACAATATATAAACCTGTTAAATTTTTCTGGACAATGCCAGCATTTGGATTTTTTTTTAACAAGTAAATTTCTTATTGATGGCAACTAAAAAATAATAATAATATAATAAAAAAATAAATATCAAATAAAAAATGGGCAAAGGAACAGAACAGGCACTTCTCTAAGGAGGACATACAGAAGGCCCAAAGACATATGAAAGGATACTCAGCATCATTAGCCATCACACAGATGCAAATTAAAACCATAATGAGATATCACTTCACACTGGTCAAAATGGCCATCATAAACAAATCAACAAAGAAGTGCTGGAGAAGTTGTAGAAAAAAGGGAACCCTAGTGCACTCTTGGTGGGAATGCAGACTGGTGCAGCCACTGTGGAAAACAGTATGAATTTCCTCAGAAAACTAAAAATGTAACTGACTTTTGACCCAGCAATTCCACTGCTGGCATTATACCCCAAGAATCTTGAAACACCAATTCAAAAGAACCTATGCACCTCAGTGTTTATAGCAGCACAATTCACAAAGCCAAGTGCTGGAAGCAACCTAAGTGTTCACCAGGAAATGAAAGAACCAAAAAACTATGGCACATTTACATGATGGAATACTATGCAGGAGAAAGAAAGAGGGAGCTCCTACCCTTCGCAACAGCATAGATGGGACTGGAGAGCATTATGCTCAGTGAAATAAGCCAGGTGGTGAAAGAGAAATACCGTATGATCTCATCTATAAGTGGAACCTAATCAACGAAACAAGAAAGACAAGCAAAATATAACCAGAGACACTGAAATAAAGAACTGAACTCCTGCTTGGGAGAGGGCCCCCCGACACGCCCTGCCCAAGGCTGCTGGGCATGTTCGGTGGCCAGTCCCCATCTGGCTCGAGGGAAGCAGCTGGCCTGGTAGCTGCCGTCACCGTCGCTCCACACCTTCCTCCAGACTTGAGAGGTGTTGTTCGAGGGGAGCGCCTGCCACCTGCAGAACTGCCCAGACTTCGTGACAGTAACCAGAAAGGAGAGGGGAGAGGAATAATACGGGAAAATAGGGGAAGGTCCATCAAGGAACATGTATAAAGCACACACAGAAAAAGCCAAAGTGGGTAAATTCGAGGGTGGGAGGCAGGGATGGGTAGGGCGGAGGGTGGGGGCAGCATGGTGAGGTAAAAATGGAGACAACTGTATTTGAACAACTATTTTAAAACACACACACACACAAGTGGAAGCCAGCTTGCAGCAGAGGAGAAGAGGCATGAGGTGAAACTGGAGCCCGGCCCATGAGGGCTCATTCTGCTCCCCACCCTACTCCACCCTGAGGCCACCTCAGAAATGCAAGGCTCCACCTCACCAGGACTGAAGCCTCTGGATTATCCAAAGCACCAGAGCTCCATATACTGTCATCTTCATTCAGCACAGTCTCCAAGTCATAAGAAGGCTCCAGCCAACAAAGAATGACAGAGTGTGTGTGGGGGGCGGGGGGAGAGAATATGTCCCAGGGCTTAATTTATGAGTTGCTTCCTGGGATGCCTACTCAAATCTTATTTCAACCTGAATGGGATGATTTTGAAGGAAAAACCCAAGAAGAATGTTGAAAGAAAACAAAGGAGATGCTAAGTGAGAGGTTTAAAAACAATTAATTTTAAATGATTACAGATTTACCAAAAGCTATGGCTATGATTTCCTTCTGACTTTGATTATAACCTTCCAGCAAAAATATCTGCCTCAAGAAGGCAAAGTCTTTGCATTATTTTCCACTCCTAGCATGACTACAAAAATATTCTTTGATTTAACATTTGATATGCTTTGTTCTCAAGGGCAAGCCCCATGAGAATAAAAATGTACCCCAACAGAATGAAATATAACTACCTGTTGCCATTTTTCTTTCCTGTTGCTTCCTGCTCAAATATTCTGCATTAATTTAAACTCAAAGCCGAATCTCTGATGTGCTATTCCCACACTGTCACCCAAACTGAAATAAAGTCACCTGCTGTTCAACTCCAGGAAAAAGTGCTGCAGAACCAGCTCAACTTGAGTCTCCTAGAGATAGCTAAAGGCACTTCGACATGGAAGGAGATCAGGTGGAGTCAGAGACCAGTAAAGTAGCAGACAAAACAGGAAAAACTGTATTTGAATAGAAGTACACTCGGCACTGAGGGAGGCCAACTTCATACTGAACATAAAGGGGCTTTAACAAGTTAACACAAGAGACACCAGTATTTGCCTCAGCTTCCCTTGGCAGTAGAGAACACTGAAAAAGTAACACTGGAGAGCAGGATCTTCATTTATGGTGCACATCTTTCAACAAAGAAGAAAAAATAAAAGGCAGCTTTTCCTGGGTGAACACAAAGGCTCAAGGAACCTAGGTCTAACAGATTGCAGGAGCTAAAGAAGTTGAAGTTAAGGACACATTTCCACTTATATCTATTCCTTTAATTATTCAATATTAAATGCCTCAGTATTTTAAGACAAATATATATGAATACCATAATGTAACACGATATATTTCTATGCAGATTCATAAATAGACTAGGGACAAAGAAAACCAGGTTGTGTTGGGAACTGCCCTGCCTGGTTTCAGAAGCTGTAACCCCCCAAAGCTAAGGCTGAGTGAGAGACCTTGGGACCATAAGCCACTAAGGAGATAAAACTTATCTCCCTGGCAAGGGCACCAGCCTCTGCTCCCTTTTATTTCATCCTGTTTGGCCCCAGATGACTGGTTAGCCAATGATAGGCATTCCTCAAGAAAGGGATGACCTAAGACAGGCATGGTCATGAAGGGACCTCAGGGAAGGACTTGGGGGGCTACAGAAAAAGGGGGTGATGGGCCCTCACCCCTCAGCTTTGACATAGCCTGAGTCCTCATTCTGTCTGTGAGAAGTCTCCTAATCTCATGTCTGCCTTACTTCCCCTGCTTGACTTAAGCATAAAATGAGCTTGTTTCCCCAAAGTTTTATGGCCCTTTAGCTATCTGACCCTGACTCAGAATAAACCCTCATAGTTCTTTGCATGTTATCTATTGTTTGATCTTACTGCCTGACAATGATTGATGAGCTTCACCTGTATTCCTATGCAAATTAACCCAATAAAAGCCCATTGAGGAACAGGCTCCTGGCCCTTCTCCTTTGAGAGATTGGCCACATTTTCTCCCCAAGCAGATCATGTCTCAGTAGACTTATTCTCATAAGTGGTAGCGGGGGCCTCTGCACACGGTTGGCTGGTTGGTTTTGCATTAGAATAACATCCTAATTCCTTGAGTGGTCAGGCTCCCAGTTTGTTATGCTGCTTGTGCTGTGCAGCTTTCTGTGCATATGTTTAAGGTTAGCATAAAAAATCTAGTTGAGGCCCTGGCCAGGTAGCTCAATTGGTTAAAGCATCATCCCAATATGCCAAGGTTGCAGGTTTGATCCCCAGTCAGAGCACATGCAAAAATTGATCAATGAATACATACATAAATAAGTGGAACAACAAATTGATGTTTCTCCCTCTCTCTCCCGTTCTCTCTCTCTCTCTCTCTAAAAATTGATGTTAAAAAAATCTGGTTGAAAACACATATTTGTTAACACACACAAAAACCCTGTTTCATGGGCGCAAAGAGAGTATTTCAGACAGAGTGCAGGCACATCCCTTGATAAGATAGGACAAAGGGATAAGCACTTTCTCCGCATTAGCACCAAGAGTTCAGAAAGCTGCTAAAATAGAGAAAGCAAAATAGCTTTTTTAAGAAAGAATGTTCTCTCCTGAACTATGGAGACAAAAATCCCCAGGGGCTGCTGACTGTTTTCCCTCCAAAGGAGCAACCATGAGTTAGACTTACAAGGCTTTGGCAGTTCTCATCAGCTGTGGCCAAGGGAATCTGAGAGGGTCCAAGCCACACGGGAAGCACCACTTAAATGGTAGGCACAGGAGGCAAGAGATCAGGGCGACAAGTGGTGGCAGAAGGGCTGCTATTCATTAACCACCAGAACAAAAGACTAGGAGACAATACACTGTTAATCCTAGCAGCCACCAGAGGATATAAATCGCCTAACCAATATACCAGCATTTTTCAGCTCTCCTCTTTCCTTCCAGAGTTAGATTAAGGATAGGTCCAAGTCCCTTATCCCCACCCAAGTCTTTAAAACATACATTACTGAATCTTTTTGAAGTCTTAACCCTGAAAGATTTATTCCCTAAAATGGATTAGAGAAAAATACTGCCCTGAAACACCACTACAGGAGATTGGAGGGGAGAGGTACACTTTGTAAATCATGTTGAGAATGCCTGAGTAGGGCTGTGTAGTCAGAGCAAACAGAACTCTAATACTTATAACTGTTTCCTGACCTTTCTGAGCCCCTGCTTTTCCATCTGTAAAATGGGAATATCGTGTCTTACCTCACAGAATTGCTGTGAGGGTTAAATGAAAAAAAAAATAAGCATGAGGGAGGGTAGAAGGAAATAAATGCTAAGTACTGCTGTCACTATTACCCACAGCACCACTTAGGAGTTTTAGCTATGGCCATGTGACTCAAGGAAATAAAACCCAATTTTCTCTAAGTTAAGAATGAATTCATTTTTGTACATGAAAGTATTTGGGGGGAGCAACAGAACTAAAGAGAGCTGGCCTTAAGATATATTAAATTTCAGAAATATCATCAAGGAACTCATACGATACTTCTAGTTTCCTTCTACTGAGAATAATGTATTCAGCAAGTGGTCAAAATTATCCCAGGTACAGTTGTGGTGTCTTCTGCCAGTAGGAGTTGCTGCCCAGTGGTCTTGCATTTTTTTAAATCTTGGGCCTGATAATGTCACAAACCCCCTTTAAAAGCCTCCCACTACCCTTAGGAGAAGTCTAAACTAAGGGCCAACACTTTATGGGACCTGGCCCCCAAGCCCTTTTGTCTTCATCTTCCATGCACCTTCCTACACACCATGCTGATTTTCAGGTGCACCTAACTGCTAGCAGTTATCTCTGATTCTAAACAGAAAAGAGAGCAGGTTTAAGCCTCAGAGCCTTGCCCAGGTATTTTCTCTACTAAGAAAGTTCTTCTTCCCCATCATACCGTATCCTCCCCTCAACAAAGTAAATTACTCCTGGCTTTTGTCCTATGTGCAAAAAACTCTAATAGGTTTTAGCTCTAACCTAAAATAGTTTTAATGTGGAACAGTGCCCTCTCACCAGCTCTGCTGTCAGGTCCTAGAGGGAGGGAAAAGAATCAATATGCATCATGTACCTACTGCAAGCCAGGCCCCATACTGATTGCTTTTTGCTCACTATTAACAAGCTAGCCCAGGAGTTGGTACACAGCTTCATTCATTCAGAACTTACCAAATGCCTACTACACCCCATGCTCTGGCCCAAGAACTTAGAATATGCTGTCAAACAGGACAGATATGGTTCCTGCTCTGCTCACAGAGAACAGAGATAATCGACAAGCAAATACAAAAAGTATCAGATAGTGAAAAGGGAGATACAGAAATAAAACACTGACATGAGAAAGTATGAGAGAGAGAGAGAGGTAGGGACACTAGATAGGTAGATCAGAGGAGGTGTCTCTGAGGAGGTGACATTTAAACTGAGACATAAACAATGGGGAGCAGATGTACTAAACAGAGGGAACAGCAGGTGCTAGACCAGCACATTCAATAAGTAGAAGTGAGACCAACGTAGCTGAAGGTCAGGGGAGGAAGGGATGAAGCTTAGAGGAAGACAAAGGCCAGACCATAAAGAAGGTCTTTCTTCCTGTGGCTATAAAGGAAGCTGTGTTTTACTGTAAGCACAATGAGAAGTCAATGGAAAGTCTTGAAGCTGAGTGTTGACATGATCTGATGAACATTTGTAAGAGAAATACACTGCCTATTGTGTGGGGAATGAATTAGAGAGGAGTGCAAGTGGCCAGGAGAGGAAGAACAAAGTTCAGAATTTTAAGAATCCGGCTGCCACAAGCCAGGATTTGGCCTCAAGAGAGATTTGAAGAAGGCAAAGATATCTATAGGTTTATAGGTCATGAGGATAACTAAAGGTATCAACCAGATCCAGGTTAAGGGCAGCAGAGTTAGGTTCCAACACCAGCCAAGTGTATTCTACTTTCCGAGCTTCAGTATCCTCATCTGAAAAACAGGGTTAACACTCCCACCACATGCCCACCACTCAGGGTTATTGCACAGAATCAAATTCTTAGCAACAGGTCTGGGCCACAGCAGGGTCTAAAATGCAAATATCCTTCCCCTCAAAAGAAAAAAATATCTATTTTCTCATTTCCCTAAAAAGGAAGGTGGGAATCTGGCCTATTAAGGAAAAATAGTAGCAGCCATGGTCTCAAATTCCAATCTGCTCAGGTCACATTTTAATGCCTATAAGAAGGAAAGTCTCGCTCAGGAGGTAAGAGAAAAATAAAATAAATAAATTTTTTAAAAAAGCGACAACATACCTATAACAGAAAAGTTCCTCTTCTTTCTTTCTACAATTTTATACTCTAGACCAGGACTTGACAAATTCTTGGTGGCATTAGGTGTACAGATCAGGCTAGTGCCTGAAACCTTTTTGTCCTGTGAAGAGCTTTTCTATAAAGTGGCCTGGAGAAGCATGGGGAAAAAACTCTAGCTTTGCAGTGAAACAGGTCTGGGCTGTGCTACTTACTAGCAGCCCCCTAAATTCCAATTTCCTCAACTGTTAAATGGTAACCACCACACTTCTTGTTGGGTTTGTCCAAGAAGTGACAAACATGCCAGAAAAGCAATGCCAATAAAGAGCTTTGTACTGTGTTGACCAAAAGCTTTGTTTAGTTTTTTTTCTGTACAATGGCTCTAGTAGTACTTAGTTGTCTTTAACTTCATTCAAAACAATTTTGTTAGACTGTGTTGTGACAGTTGTCATATCAAGATGCATTTTAAAAAACTGATCAAAACCAGAGAACTTTTGTCTAGCCATTTTAATATTGAGGATGGAAGAAGACACACATTTTCAGCATAGTGTGCTTTATTATTTCAAGAAAGTAAAAATGCAACTGTAACACAAAAAACAATTTGTGCAGAAGGTGCTGTGACTGATCAAACATGTCAAAAGTGGTTTGCTAAATTTTATGGTACTACCAACATTTTGGCCAAATAATTCTTTGCTGTGGGGCTGTCTTATGCATTGGAAGATGTTTAGCAGCACCTCTGGCCTCTATCCACTAGAAACCAATAGCAGGAAATGGCCAATACCCAAATCAATAAAGTTATTGGTGAAAATGAAAAATGTTTCTTTTATTTTACAGAAAAAACTAAACAGACTTTTTGGCCAACCCAATGGTTACTACTCTCAGCCAATGTTTGGAAGGTCCAGAATTAGGTTCACATGTCAAATAGGGTAAGTAAGGGTAAAAGCTGGGCCCCAAGCCCAGTTCTGACCCAAAAGTACATCCTTTACCACTTGCCTATGCTATTTACTAAAAAACACCAAGAATTTGCATTTTCATTTTTTTAAGATTTTATTTATTTATTTTTAGAGAGAAGGGAGGAAGGAGAAAGAGAGGGAGAGAAACGTCAACATGTGGTTGCCTCTCATGTGGCCCCCACTGGGGACCTGGCCCACAACCCAGGTATGCGCTCTGACTGGGAATCAAACTGGCGACCCCTTGGTTCGCAGCCCACACTCAATCCACTGAGCTACACCAGCCAGAGCTCATTTTTTTTTAACCTGTCTCTTCCACCTCCAACCTAGAATGGGTCAGAGTACATGTCTTAAAACGTATTTGGATATGACCAAACAGAATTCAGTTACAAGGGGAGGGCAAAAGAGTAAAGAAGATCACATATCCCTTAATAGCCATATGATGACTGAAATATGGCTCTAGTGGAAAACTTTAGGCAGCGTGACCTTGGGCAGATCCCCTCTCCCCTCTGAGCCTCTACTTCCTCTACTGTAAAATGGGGAAATTATCCCAAACTGCCTACAGCTTGGAACAGTTAAGCGGTAACAATGATCAAAGTACTTAATGCTCTCATCACTGTATTCTCAGACTTGGCATGCTCAGGGACTAAATAGGCTATCTGCCACCAGGCCAATAAAATCATCGACCTATGATGGACCACGTCAGGGGTTCATGTCAGAGTCCACACAGAAAACAAGTTGGGATCTGCACCTGGTCCAATCAGTCCTCCTGAGAAAATACCTCTACAAACTCCTTTCAACCTCTCTCTGCCTGCTCTATAGCACCAGCAAAACAGCTGCCTGCTGGTTGAGAGGGACCCAGGAGAAGGACATGCTCTATAAGGTTTTCAAGATGCCTGATGATGCAACTGGTGACAGCTGGAAACCTGCACTGGCTCCACCTCCAGCTCCCCCGCTCATTCTTCTCCCCACCTGGAACCTTTCAAAATTCTTTGATTTATTTCAAATCTATGTCTAAATCACTGTTTCATCCTTTTAATTTATCTTTGAAGATGCTCCTGTTGTAGAGCTGAAGAGTAAACATCTTCAATTAAAAAAAAGAATCATCTTGCCAACATATATATTCCCATATGTCCTTGTAGGTGTAGAGACTATCACTGAAAGAAAACACAAGGAAATGGAGAACAGAATTTAACCAGGTACTTGGGTCAGCAGTGAGCAGACTTCTTTTAGCAATATGCCCTTTTGCGTCATTTGCTTGTATTATCTTATCATTTTTCTCTAAAAACAAAACAAGTTTTAAAGCCCTGTCCATAGACTTAAATGTAGTAAAATGGGTTTGGAAAAGTAATCCACAAAGGTTAAGTGGCTTTCTCTGGAGACAGGAGGGGTAATTAAGGAAGTTTTGTCTGATTTGCAATGTTCTCATTCTTCACAAGTAAAACACATTCTATAATTAAAAATAAATTAAATGGTACAGCTTAAGAGGGCATTTTGGCAATACACATGACCTCTGCCCCCACCAGTTCAGTTCTAGGAGTTGAACCTACAGATATAATAGCACACCCACTAAAGACTTCTCTCGAAAATTCACTGAAGTACCATCAGCAAAAACTAGAAATTACATAAATGTATAACATTAAGATATAGTTAAGATAATGTTGGTACAAGTGTACAATGGACTTTTATTAGAACTTTAAAAAAGAATGTACAGACATATATGCACAGACATATAAAGCTTCCCTTAGAGTTCAGTAAAATATTGTATATGTTGCTACCATTTTGTTTAAAAAAGCGGGAAGAAAAATAATGAGGGTATAGATATACAGATATGCTTGTCTTTACATGAGTTTTTTTGAAATGATACACAATAAACTGGGGACAGTGGTTGACTCCAATAGGAACAAGGGGACTGACAGACAGGTGACTGGAGATCTTTTCGTGACACTTTACTATAACCTTTTTGTAGTCTTTCAGTTTTCTTAATTTGTTCGTGCATTGCAAACACATCTTGATTGTTAAAACACACACACACACAATAACTTCTTTTTTAAGAAAAGTACCTTCCTGCTTAGTTGTGCTGGGAGAGAAAAGCTTCCAAGTCAACACGCCGTGAGTTCGAGTCCCAAAGCCACCCCCCCCAACCCCGGTTCTCTCCCTGACAGGACCTGGAAGACTCACGTCAGCCTCCAGGGGCCCAGGTGGCCCTATCTATTAAGTGAGGTGATCTCCCTTCCCCGACAGTGGACCCAGGCTGCTTCGCCCCGCATCCGCGAGCCCGGCTCCCGCCCCGGCCCGCGCTCACCGCCAATGATGGTCCGGATGAGGGAGGCGTGCCCGGGGCAATCGACCAGCGTGACCTGAAGCTCCGGCTCGCCGAGATCCGGACCGGCAGCCAGCGCCGGGTCGGGCGCGGGAACCGCCAACCGCAGGCGCGCTGGTAGCGGCACCGAGAAGCACGAGAAACCCAAGTCGAGCGTGATGCCACGCTCGCGGCTCTGCGGCTGCTTATCGAAGGCGGCGGTGGAGGCTGTGGTGCTCAGCGCCCGCGCCAGCGCCGTCTTGCCGCTGTCGATGTGACCGAGCACTCCAACATTCACGTTCACCCGCCGCCCTGCCATGACACCGCCACCTAGAACACCCGCCGCTTCGCCCCTCCTGCGGCCGCCGCTGCGGTCCGACCCATTAAGCTGCCCCCTCCGCCACCCGCGCTCCGGGCACGCCCGTTCCGGCCCCGAAGTTTCCGCCTTCCAGGCACCTGGGGGAAACACCAGACACCGCGCAGGAGGTGGGTACCCCAGGGACTGGACTCGGCAGAGGGTACCGACTACAGGGCTGCTATTACCTGGCTCCTCTTATCTGAAACTTGGAGGAGCCCGAGGTTGGGGAATCTCATCCATCCATCCTGCCATTCACCTCAACAAGGTACCAGGCACTATGCGTTGCGTTGGGAGTCGTAAAAGTCACAAATAGGTGAACTAATGACTGAACTAGACCGGTTCAGATAGTGAGAAGCCCTCTAGGAAAAATAAAAGCAGAGATTTAAAAGGACTGGAACACCAGGGGAAAGGAGGGCAGCTACCTTACAATCAATATATAGGCTTGTCAGAATTGCTGTTTAAGCTGAAGCTCCAAGGTTGAGAAGGAACCAGCCATGGGAAATCTAGGAAAGAGTGTTAGAACATAGGAGAGAATGACTCAGAATTTCTCACCCTCGGAGTCTATAGCTTGCTTAGGACGCTACAAAACTCCATATTTTATGTAAAATATTGTTTATGCGCATGTGCTGGAGAGAGAGTCCATAAATCTTACTAGATTCTCAAAGTATCTAGAACCACTAAAACGGTTGTCATCAACAGATTTAAGTGTCTACACTGGCCAGGCAGATAACTCAAAGGAGAGAAATTAACAGTGTTTGAGATGTCAGAGGGTAGTAGAGACTGTGAAGAAGTGGAGAGCTTGTTGGGTCTAAAGGGGGAAGTCATTGATTAGCTTCAGTCAATTGATACCAGCCAGGACTGCTAGCCTAACGTTGCTGGTCTTACCATTTTTCAGGAGAAGAGAGTGTTTCTATATGAAATCTGACTTTTGCGTGTCAGCAACTAATTAAGCTTTTAATTTAAACACGATTGCGGCCAAGCACAAAATTTGTTCAATTTTGCCTGACAGCCAGTTTGCCCTCTGTGGTGAGCCAGGCAATGTTCTGATGTAGTCAAGCCTGTAGTAAGTGCTCCCTGATGCCTACTGTGGTCCAAGCCTTGCATTAGGAGAAGGGTTCCAGAGATGAGCAAACACAATCCAGTCCATCCTGCAGCACAGGAACGAGGAGGGCACATGCTGGGATAGGTATGAGCCATGTACTGCCACTTGACAAGACGCCTGCACAGCATAAGATGAAGACTTAAGGGAGGGATTTGGGGAAGGGACACTAATGTTTTTTAGGCACATGGCACTCACTGATGAAAAAGTTGCTGCTAAGTGCATATACACACAATACCCATACTAACAACAGTCCTACCTGGCTGGTATTCCCTTCTTATAGAAGAGGAAACTGTCCCAGAGAAAGTCATTAAATAAATATATATTGAGTAGCTTTGCGCTAGGCATTGCACTAGAAGCACTGCCTATCAAAAAGCCAGATGTATTCTCTGTTCTCCTTGTCTAAAGGAGGGAGCAAACAAGTCAACATCATCACATAAAGGAAGCCGATAGGAAGAAAATAGCCCATACTTGGTGGTGAGGATGTGTCAAGGGAGACCTGTCAGAGGAAGAAACTTGTAAGTTAAGTCCTGAGCGAGGGAAGGACAGAATCTGGCTAGTGTTTACCAAGCCATTTTCCTTTTTCACCTGGGAATTCAGCTAGACTGCATGTCTCAGACTCTCTTGCAGTTAGCAAGGCCATTGACTGCATTCTGGCCCATGGAAACTGGGTGAAAATGATAATGGCTACCTCCAGGTATTCGTTAGGCAATCTTCCACACTCTTTGCTCATCTGCTGGGTTAATGGTGAAAACTCCTAAGGCCAGAGAAGGGTACAGTCTCTAGATGGAGAGAATCTGGGTCCCCATAAAGTTGTGATGCAGAGGGACATAAAGTTTTGTCCCATGCACAATCTGCCCAACCTGCATAGGTCTGTGGTGGGATGACAAATAAATTTTTTCTTTAAGCCACTGATACCTGGGGCTGTAGGTTGTAGCATTACCATAAAACAGTCAGTTGGAGAATGGAGGACTTTCCACCGTCAGCCAAGATATCAGCAGGGGGAGGCTCTTACACTGAGTGCAGAAAGTTAGAAATATCAATGGATAGGGCCCCAAGCATGCTAAAAGCTAGCAAAATAATTGAATAGAAAAAAAGGGCCCTTGCTCTAGTACCAGATTGGGAGTGTTACCAGGGGAAAGCAGGCACATGTGCCATAGAAGTCAAAATGACACAGGAGGAGGTACTAGACCAAAGAGGCCTGTCAGTCTAGCCTGAGGAAAGAAGGGATTGGTTGGGAGGTGGACCCACCTAAAGCATGCAAAAGATTGGGAAATTAATTGGTAATTTTGAGGGAGCCCCTAGTCCGTTCCAAGCTCAAGCTAATATAATCCCATGGTAACAAAGATGCTCTCCTGCCCACCTGGTGTTGTATTTGCCTGTGAGTTCATATGCTTTCTCCCCCAGGAGCATGTGATCATATGGCCCTAGCCATGTGATCGTATGGCCCATGGTTGTGTGGGCTCCACACCCAGGCTCCAGGAGGGAGCCTGAAACGAACAGCAACCAGGAACAAGCTAAGCTACCTAGATGGGGACTAAGGCTGCTTAGCAGCTGCCTGCAGGCTCCAAAGAGCTGTACTTTAAACTGGAGCAGGAACTCTGGACACTGGCTTTTGTATTGGCCTTGCTGAGGACACTGATGGAGTTTTCCATGGCAAAAAGATGAGATGGTCTTTCAGACAGGAGTCCACCATTCCCCCAGATTGTGTAGCACCTGAATAAAACCTCTTTCCCTTTGCACCAGTACTGCCTCACAAGTTTGGCGTTTGTGGTGGCTAGCAGCCAAACCTCCATTTTATTTGGTTACAGTAGCAGTTAACATGGCCTGTTATACCTAAGAGCCTCCCAGTGGAGGGACTGGAATTAACCTATGTCTTTATGTCTTCAGCTTTAATGACCCTCCCTCCAGAATGGTTCCAAAACTGGTCCTACCCCACCAGCAGCTTAGAGCATGAGTGCCATAGGGAATCCAACCCTGTATCTAAACGGTCAAGGAGATGGAAGCTCTGGGGTTGTCTGAAAGTCAACCAGATTCAGACTATATCCCTGGAGTCAACTGAACAGCAGAAAGAAATTGGACAGGACTGGAAGATGCTGAGGCTCCCATGCTATGGGCAGCCTACCCCCACCCATGTGTATATAAATATATATATATATTTGGTCTTCATCCCTGTTCCTGGCACAGAGTTCCAAAAACCCTTTGAGTTTCTTGTGAGGAAAGCAATAAAGATGTCTTTTGTCATGTTAATGAAACTTTGGGGGGTTTCCTCTTTGTTTTTTGGGTTTTTTTTTTCAAGTACAGTTGTCTCCATTTTGCTTCTATCATGCCCTCCAGGTCCATCCATGCTGTCATGAAGCTCCTTCTTTCTTTCTGCTGCATAGAATTCCATCATGTAAATGTACCATAGTTTCTGATCCACTCATTCACTGGTGGGCACTTAGGTTGCTTCCTACACTTGGCACATGCCTGGGTTGCAGGCCATATCCCCAGTATGGGGTGTGATAGAGGCAACCACACATTGATGTTTCACTCCCTCTCTCTCTCCCTGCCTTCCCCATCTCTCTAAAAATAAATAAATAACATATTTTTCTAAAAAGGCACTCCCCGTATGTCTATATGCTTAAACAGCACAGAATACACACAGAAGCATAACAGTGGACCCAGGAAGGGCTCAGTGTTCTTACTTATTCTCTTTACACTCACTCCCTGGTGATCTTTCCTGTCTCATGGCTTTAAGAGCCATCAACTCTCAAATGTAGGTCTCTACCCAGACATCTCCTAACTGCAGGCTCATACATACAACTTGGATGTCTAGCAGACATCTTAAACTTAATGTCCTCACTCCACCATCATCCCCCATCACAGTTAGTGAGAACTACATTCTCCCAGTTCCTCAGTCAGTAAACCTGATTCAATCCATGAGCCCCCTCTTCCTTTTATATCCCACATTCAATTCATCAACAAATCCCACTGGTTTCATCCTTAGAATGCAACCAAATCTCAGTACCTGCACTGTTAGCACTTGCTCCAAGCCATTATCTCTTACCTGGATGACCACAACAATAGAATTCACTCTTTATGGTGTATGGTTCTATGAACTTTGGAAAATCCACAGAGTTATGTAACCACCACTATAATCAAGACACAAAGCAGTTCCACAGCCCTTCCCTAGAACATCTTGTAAATGGAAGCACATAGTGGATAGCCTTTTAAGTCCATCTTCTTTTTTTAAAATGTTATTTATTTTGTTTTTAGAGGGGAAGGGACAGAGCAAGAGAGGGAGAGAACCATCAAAGTGTGGTTGTCTCTTGAGTGCTCCCCTCTAGGGACCTGGCCCGCCACCCAGGCATATGCCTCTACTGGAAATTGAACTGCTGACCCTTTGGTTTGCAGGTGGGCACTCGATCCACTGAGCCACACGAGCCAGGGTGAGTCTATCTTCTTTCACTTAGTATAATGCATTTGAGATTCATCCATGCTGTTGCATATAACTCCAGTGCATGCTCCTTTTTACCACTGTTTAGTATTCTGTTGTATGGATAGATCATCATTGATTTATGCCTTCACCTGCTGAAGGACATTTGGGTTGTGTCTAGTTTTTTGGCTGTCACAAATAAAGCTGTTCTAAACACTTACTAGTTTCTGTGTGAACATGTCTTCATATTACTTGGGTCGATACCTAGGAGTAGGATTGCTGGGTCATATGATAAGTATATTTTAACTTTATAAGAAGCCACTAAACTGTTTTCCAGAATGCCTGTTCCATTTTCCATTTCCCAGCAATATATGAGAGTTGTTTTGTTTTGTTTTATTTTATTTTTTTATCATCAACTTACAATCTTTATTCTTAGTTTTGTAATATGTTCATCCGAAGGTGCTTAAGCAAACTCTCATTTGACTATGAGAACTCATGCAAATTTACTAAAGGCACTATGATGATAAAATTATATAACCAGTTGGGAAGAATACTCTTGAGCTAACACAACTTCTAATGAAATTTTCCAGTTTTAATTTCAATAACCTAGAAGATTGGGGTAAAAGCCTGCTCATAATCATATCATTCCAGAATCAGTAATTATTGCCAGAAACTACTACCATGGGGAGGGGAAAGGAATAAATAAAAGGTAGTCTATGCTGATAAACAGGCAGGTTTAATGATACGCTGCTCTTCACACAGGTGGATGCAGAGACTTTAAACCATAACCCAGGGGTGTACAACTCTGCAACACAGACCAGTCAGCCAGGCCAAAAATAAAGTGGCTCCTCATAGCCACCCTGTAAACATCACAGCTCTTCTTCAATCCAAATGACCCTAATCTCACATGAAAACAGTTAATGCAGGGGAATCAGAAACCTAGCTTTGTGGCCAAAAGTAAAAACCAGAGGAAAAATAGCAATTCAGTGGTCAGTTGGTGAAAACAGGGAATCGCACTCTTCACTGTGCTACTTTGCTCTTCTTACTCTTGCTCTTCTTGTCCCTCTCCTTCAGCCCATCCTTGTTAGCTCTCAACAGGTTTGAATAAGCCATCTGAAACTTACTCACTTCTCTGGAGCTCACCACTGTGCTGATCTTCTTTTTCCCATCCGTAGCTCTTAAAAGACACTTGTTGTCTGAGTGTCAAAGCCCTCCACAGAACCTTTCCTCGGCATGGGTTTAGTTCGGCCATCATACTTCTTCAGGGTGATGAACACGCTGCCCGACAACCGGCACCTCTGGAAGAGCCTGGTCAGCTCCGTCAGGAACTGCTCACTCTCCAGCAGAACCACCCCTACTCCCGAGAGTTATTTTGTTTTAATTTTAACCTTTCTAATATGTGTGTAGTGGTAGCTCACTAATATTTTAATTTACTGAAATCATTTCTCTATATCAGCTCTTGCCTTCCTGCAGCCTGTTCTCCACATAAAAACCAGAGCAGTGCTTTTCACACATACATTATACCATATTATGCCTCTCAAAACCCTCCACTGTCTCCCTATCTTGAGGCAGGCGAGTGAGAAGCTAGGAAAATTTCTGGGCAAGTGGAATGGGGAAACTGAGGCAAGCTAATTAAACAAGGCCAAGCAATTTGAACAACTTATAGCCAGCTAGTGAATCACAAGACCTTATCTTCCCTTACCAAGGACACTTAAGAGTGTATACCTTTCCTCTTTACCCAGAGAATATGAGCTTAAATCACCTTGGTCAGGGAGATACAGAACAGAGACCAAATTAATACTATTTGTGCCAGCTAAACCCAAGGACAGCTCAAGTCAGGGGAACAAATAACAAAGACCCAGTTCAGCCAGACAGACCCAAGATATAAGTAAAACAGTAAAGCAGACCAAAGAATAATCCCAAATTCCCTATATGCTCATTCTAATGCATCAGCATATTAAAAATGCACCTGGAAAGCTGATGACTATTCTGTTGAAACCCTCCCCCAAGATTCTAACCCACAGAAGAGAGATAAAACCCCCCAAGACAAAGACCAGATGTGGGCTCCCTAGAGCATGCCCATGACCCTTCTTGGGTATGAACTTTTTACTTTCTCCTAAGCTCTAAGGGCCCCCATGAGACATGCAACCAGGGGAGCAGTGGGCAGTGGCAACTCGTCCCAGCTTAACCCCTGTTCCTGTCTCCAAGGCCTCCTTTTCCTCTGACCTCACAGTGAGTTGACAGAAGCTCTGCCCAAGCTCACTGCTTTCTATAATGTTTCTAGGGGCCAAAACAGAGCACTGCCTAGTCTCTCTCCTGTTGCTTCTTCTACCCTAAGTCCTTCATTTTACAATCCCCAACTTTAATAAACATACTCTCAAAATCATATGGACTAGTATTGTGAAATTTCTCCTGCTTCAAGTCAAGAACCCATGCAGTATAGGCTGGCCTGAGGCAGACCCACTCTGGCCTCTCCCTGTCTGGTAACAATGTCACCCAGAGTAAAAGCCAAAGTCCTCACTGTGGTCACAGCAGTCATAGCAGTCACAGGGGCTTGCAGTCCTCACCCACCATGTTGTCTCTCTGAACTTTCTCCTACTTTCTCCTGACTCCAGCTCCACTGTTCCCCTTGCTGTTACTCAAAACCAGCAAGTATGGACCAACACAGCCTGGAACATTCTCCATCTCCTTTATCTGCTCATTGTTTCTTTTGCACATATCAGCCTTTAACATACTTTATCATTTAGTCCCTTCTTATGTTCATTATTTACTGTCTCCCCTCCAGGTGTTTAAACTTGGGATACTGAAGTAGCCCTAAGAGCACTGTCAGTGTGCTGTCTCAGGTAGTGCACGTAGGTGGCACTAAAGAAATATCTCCATGAGGGGAACCAGTAGGCTGGAGAGAGAGAAGAAGACATTTTACTCGAAACACATTGGTATTTTTGCATTCAAAATAATGTCCTAAAGGCATCAGTGGGACTAAGATCCTTTAGTTTTTATGCCCCAGCGGGAAAATCATAAATGCTTTTCTTGCTGTTGCGTGTGAATAGATTTCTCACTGCAGTCCACACCATCGCTCTCCTCTTGAGTCACCCTGAACCTGTGTAACCCTGCAAGTAGATAGTGCTGATCCACCCTGCCTTATACTTGCCCACTAGCTGCTCCCATTGCCTGGCATGCCTTCTAGAAGATTCTTTCATGTCATATCCTACATTAGTCACAATTGTTTTAGGGTAAATGACAGAAATCCAACATTACACGGAGTTAAGCAAACAAGGAAACACACTGGCCCATGGGACAGTTAAAAGCCCAGACTCTGGCAGCAGACTGCTTGTGCTTGAATCCTGCCTCCACCATCTGAAAACTGTGTTGTCTTGAGTTACAAAACCCTTTTTGTGCTTCAGTTTCATTTGTAGAGTAGAAGAACATCATAGTTCCTAACTCACAGGGTTGCAAGTATTAAATGAACTGATCTTTGTGTAACACTTAGAACGATGCCTGGTGTATGGAAAGTGCTATATCAGCGTTTGTTAAATTAAATAAATAAACCTAACTAAAAAGTCCAGGGGAAGAGATAGTTACTCTCAGAGCTTCATCTAGGGCTCAGATAATGACACAATGCGCCAACTTTGTTTCTCTTCATGTCTGTGTTCCTCCTTCCTCTAGGTTGCTTTCACTCTCAGGCAGGCTCTCTCCTCATGGTGAAGAGAGGTGCCAGCACCTACAAGTTTACAACCTTGGCAACTGTACATAATCTCCACTTTAAGTCACTGTCTTTGATGAAGTCATGTGCCCCAGCACCCAGCCAAGCAAAGAAATACAATACATGATCTGCCTAGCCAGGCATAAGTCATAAGCTCACTCTGAGTACCAGAAGGAAAGTACGGGGGAGGGGAGGGACTCCCTGTAGAAACTAGAGTACTGTTGCCAGCAAAATCCAGGTCACATCATTCCCCTCCATTGTATCTTTTGTCTCTATTCTAGCATCTATCACACTGAGTCAAACTTGCTTTATACCAGGCTAGTGCTCTGGTGCTCTCTCCTAGCCTAGAAGGCTAAGAATGCCTTACACATCTTTGATTGCCTGGGGATCAGCACATGCAAATGCTCCATAACTCTTCAAGTGAACTCACCCCCAAACCTCTAGTTCACAAATACCTCCTCTACAGCAGATTCCTGGGTCCCATAGTCCCACAGGCTGTGCCCGGTCCCTGAAAAATGATTGACAGGAAACCGTCTGCAGAAGTGTGATTATTTGGGATTTGTTCTTAATGGGATGCTGGTTCCTTTCTATTTCTTTAATGCCATTTTCATGTAGTTCAAAGTCCTTTACAAATAGCTAGTAATTAATTCAACTTTGTTAGAGCCAATTAATCTAGGATTAATTATAAATTTGCCCAGAGGTAGTTATTATACTTTGCTCTTTGATTTGAGTTTTGGCTTTAAAGATCCTTTTAGGTGTGAAATGGAAATTTCTCTTTTCTCTGAGGATATCTACCTTGCCAGTGATTGTTAACCATGTACCTTCCTCCATATGTCCCATACTAACCTCAGATAGGATTGTCACCCAGGCCACCAGCCATGCTTGATGGCATTTCCAGCATTAAACAAATCTACTGGAGCCACCTTAGCCACAGGATGAAGAAGATGATGTCCTGGCAAGAACTGGTCCCATGAAGGTTCAAATCATGGCCCTACCTCTTGGTGACTGTGTGACTCACCATTTCTTCCATCTGAATGTGGATATTTTACAAGATCATTATGGTCTATAATGTTCAGTATCCATTCCCTCTTCTTCTATAAGGCTCCTCAGTTCTCCTTGGAGGCATCTCACTTCCTTTCCTATAGGTCACTTTGGGTGTTGACTCCACTCTAGCTCCAGGGGTGAACCTGAGACTTAGAGCCATTCCACAAGCCTTTGAAATTTGTTTGTTAGTGAGCATGTGACCCAAGTTAGCACAATCAGAGAAAACCCTGGAATTTTTTCCAGAAAAATAATACAAAAATGTGCCCTCTGATACTAGATCTGGTAAATCAGTTTGGGCTGTGATGGGACCCCAGAAAGGGAGCCTGGCCGTGTCGGAATAATGGCCCTTCAAAGATGTCCATGTCCTGGAACCTGTGAGTATGTTACTCTACAACGGGAAGAGGAACTTTGCAGGTATGATTCAGTGAAGACTCTTAAGATAGGGAGATTATCCTGGACAGTTCTGTAGGCCAGATATAATCACAAGTGTCCTTATTAGAGGCAGGCAGGAGGGTCAGAAGCAAAGAGAAAGACTCTACCACCCGTTACTGTCTTTGAAGACGAAAGGTCACAAACCCAGGAATGTACCTGTTGAACCTAAAAAAAGGAAAGACAGTGGTTTCTCCCTTAGAGCCTTCTTCTGGAGTTTCTGGAAGTGCCCTGTTTCTGTTTAAAAGGCATGATGAAATTAACCCCTAAATTCAGAACACATGCACAGAAGGCAAATATTAAGGGAGGAAGTTCATGTCTCTGTACCCCCAAGCTCTAATACCATTTTCTGTGGCCCTCCCAGTGCTAGAGCCCCTTGTAAGGGGTCTCATTTAATTCTCTTAATAATCCCATAAGTGGTTGTTGTGACTGCTGTTTTATAGCAGAAGGATGTGAACCTACAGAGATAACTGCTCAGAAAAGGTCACATTTGAATCCATGTCGTCTGTGAAGAAATAGGAGACTTCCATGCTACCTGAAGCACAGGGCCCATTCATTCCCTGCCAGTTGATCCTTGTTTTATGTTAGGTTTCCTCAATCCCAATGATGAACCATTTTTACAGTTTATGTACTATCCAAGTATCACCTATGACTTACTATTTTTCTTTAAATTGATCAGCTTTTTGACTCAAAGAAAAGTATTTACGTAATATGTAGAAAAACATTATCACTTGCCATAAGCAGCCAGAAACCACAATAACCTCAATTTCAGAGTCTTTAATAAAAAAGATTAGCAAGTGTTAGAAAGGGGGTAAAGTCATACTCCACCACCTAGTGGTTTCTGAAAGATAAGCAAAAAGGCAATAATGTTCTATGTGGATCGGTGTTATTCAATTTTATGTCTTTGTGCCAACTCTAAGGTGCCAGCAAAATCATCTGTCCTCAGAAATCAGCCTAGTGTTAATGTAACAAGCATGACAGTTTGGTTGGCAATAATCAGAGAGGTGGATAATCAGAACTGGTGAGGATATTGGGAACACAAGGTCATTGAATAAGCCAGTTAGCTTTAAAAAGTGACTCCTTTAATAGAAGTCTTTCTTTGGCTTATTTGATTCTGATTTGTTTGCATCTTGGGGACCATAGTTCTGAAGTGCACTCCAGACATCGGGAAATATCCTGTTTATAATAATCACAGTAGTCTCCCTGGTGTCCTGTATTCTCTCAAACGTTTGAAATACATGTTTGCAGCCAGTAACCAACCACCAAGCAAATGATCTTCCTAAGGCTAGAATATCAGAAAAGGAACAAAGACAAGGACCAACTCAAAAAATGTGACCCCAATCTCCTGACTTGTGAATACCAGACATTCAGCAAAATGTTACCATGACCCATGAATACCACAAGGGGATTCAGAAAAAAAAAAAAAAAACTGTGAGAACTTCAAAGCAATAGTTGGGAGTAATGCTAGTGCCTTAAATTTTGATCACATCTCTCAGGTTGAGAGTCTGATTTAAAGGCAGGCGTGGGGGGAGAATTATGAAAAACAAGACAACACTTCCAAAAGTGAGTCACTTACACTAAGCCCCAAGTCACCAGAGACTTAACTTTAAATTTTTTAAAAAATAATTAACTTATTTTAGAGGGAGGGAAAGGAGGGAAGAAAGAGAGGGAGAGAAACAGCCATGTGAGAGAGAAACATCGATCAATTACCTCCCTAAAGCACCCCGACCTAGGACCTTGGACCTAGGCATGTACCCTGGCCGGGCATTGAACTGGGGACCTTTCACTTTGGGGGACAACCCCCAACCAACTAAGCCACACCACTCAGGGCAAAACTTGACTTAATTACACTTTTTGGCTCTTCCAAAATTGGAACTGTAAACCAGTCAATCAGGAATTGACTAATAAGCACTAGTTGGGTATCTGCTTGATACACCCCTTGCAATCTCCTAAAAGTAAGTGACCTTGCAATAACCAATTTGCTTATTTGCTCAGTGTAACTTCTGGGTTCCTTCTTCCTTCTTTGTATAAAAGTCTTTTATTTTATACAGCTGCTTTCTATCTGCTAATTGGATGTTGCTCAATTCATGAATCATTGAGTAAAGGCAGTAAGATCTTTAAAATTTACTTGAATTTTGTTTAACATTACAAAGGATATTAAAAGATATGAACCAACATCCAGATGAAGAGATACATAGGGCAACAAAAAAAGGAAAGAGCTTGGAGCTTTCATGTTTTCTGAGCATGCCACTCTCCCCAAATCTCCATGTGTTACCAACCTGTAAAGCTCTCTGAACCCCATTCTTTTGGGTATTTATGAAGGCTTCATTACACAGGCTTGATTGATTAAATGATTGGCTACTGGTGATTAATTAACCCAACCTCCAGCCTCTCTCTCTTCCCTGGAAGTCCCAGGTGGGGATGGGGACTGATTAATTTAATTACATGGCGGTTTCTCTGGGCAACTAGCTCCCATCCTTATGTGTTGGTCCCAAAGTGACATCATTAATACAATAAGAGATACCTTTACAGATCTCATCACTTAGAAAATTCCAAGTAGGTTTTAGGAGCCAGAAACAGGGACAAAAAACACACATATATTTCTTATTATAAACGATAATATCACAGCTACTGTGAATAATGCTGCTAGGAACATTGGTATACAAATATCTGAGTCCCTGGTTTTAGTTCTTTGTAGTATATCTAGACGTGAAATTGCTGGGTTATATGGTAAATCTGTATTTAACTTACTGAGGATCGAAGAAACTATTTTCCACTGTAGGTTCACTCTTTTACATTCCTACCAGCAATACGCAAGTGTCCAATATCTCCACATCCTTCTCAGTAGTTCTTTTCTTTTTTAAATTATAACCATATGAATAAGTATGAAGTATATGTCATTCTTTTTTATTCTCACCTGAGGACAGGCCGACTGATTTCAGAGAGAGGGAAAGGGGAGGAGAAAGAGGAGAGAAACCTTGATATGATAAACACCGACTGGCCACCTTTCATGTGCACCCCAATGGGGAACCAAACCTGCAGCACAGGCATGTGCCCTGGCCAGGAATTACACCCGTGACTCTTCCATTTTCAGGAAGAGGCCCACAAACTTAGATACACTGGTCAGGGCTCATTGTGGTTTTGATTTGCATTTCTCTAAAGTCAATGATATTGAGGATCTCTTCATGTACTTACTGGCCATTTGCATATCTTCTTTAGAGAAATGTCTAACAAGTCCTGTGCTCATTTGTTAAGTGGGTTGTTCTTTTTTGTTTAAATGTAGTAGCTCTTTATATATTCTATATATTAAAGCCTCATCAGATGTATAATTTACAAATATTTTCTCTCATTCTGTGGATTGTCCTTACAGTCTCTTGAGAGATAGTGTCCTTCGACGCACAAAAGTTTTTAATTTTGATGAAGTCCAACTTATTTTTTTCTAGTTGTCAGTGCCTTTGCTGCCATATTTAAGAAACAATTGCCAAATCCAAGGTTATAATGATTTACTCCTATGTTTTCTCTTAAGGTTTTTATAGGTTAAGGGCTTGAAAGCAGGTTTTTGATCCATCTAATTTTGTATGTTGTACAAAATAAAGGTCTAACTTTTTTCTTTTGCATAAGAATATTCAGTTTTCCCAGGCTATTTGTTGAAGAGACTGTCCTCTCCCCATTGATTGTATAGTCTTGGCACCCTTGAAAGTATGTGAGGGTTAATTTCTGGGCTGTCTATTCCATTCTCTTGGTCTGTATCTCTATCCTTATGCTAGTACTACACTGTTTTGATTACTGTAGATTTATAGTAAATTTTGAAATCATAAAGTAGGAGGCTGCCAACTTTGTTTTTCTTTTACAAGATTGTTTGGCTTTTTGGTGTCTTTTGAAACTTCATATGAATTTTAGGATGGGTTTGTCCATTTCTGCCAAAACCAGCAGTGTGTATTTTAAAATGGGAAAGGTTACATTTATTTATATACTGGCTTTTGTGTTGATTTTGTATTCAGCAACTTGGCCCTAACAGTTTGTGTGTGTGTGTATTCTTTAGGGTTTTCTATATATTGAAGTTATGTTATCTAAGAACAGAGCTAGCTTTTATTCCTTTTCAATTTGGATGTCTTTTATTTATTTTTCTTGCCTAATTGTTATGGATAGAACTTCCAGTACTATGTTGAATAGAAGTGCCAAAAAGAGGCATCCTTATCTTGTTCCTGATCTTAGGGTAAAAAATTTCAGTCTTTCATCATTAAATATAATGTGTTTTAATATGAAAAAGATTAAGTATGTTTATATCATGTGGGGAATTATCAGGGAGAATAGATGGAAATATAGAAAATGATCAAGGACAGAAATGATCAATAGACAGAAATTCAGGAAAAGTAGGATGATGGGTAGAGTGAGGCCTCTGAGAGATGGAATGGACCCCAGATTGTTATCTGAAACCCAGTTAGTAGGGTTAGTTTAACTAGGAGGAAGTTCATGTCTGTTTTTGAGTCAGGATACAAGGATAAGCCAGCAGTGGTTGGCAGACAGAAGCTCAGAACGAGGAGTAAGACTTGTTTCCCAACGTATCTGCTCCCCCTTTTCACACACGAATAGAATTTCTAGTGAGGTACACGTCTTTCCAGCTCAAGATTACATTTCCCAGCATCCCTTGCAGCTACTTAATCAAGTCTGACCATTGGGATGTGAATAGAAATGATGGTGCAACTTGAGGTCAAGGTTCAATAAAGGAGCATACTCTCCCTTCCTCCTTTTCTTCTTGCTGCTTCAAACACACCTTTTAGGGGGAGCTTGAGCAACCATCTTGGACCATCAGATAGAAGGGTGTGTGAGAATGGCACACTAACAAGACAGAGGGAGAGATGTCCTTAATAATTATAGAGCTCACCAGGTAGAATACCTGCTTGGACTTCATGTGAGAAAAAGTAATTTCTATCCTGTTTGTTAACTATTACTATTTAACTATTTACAGGTAAGAAAACTGTTACTATTACTTTGTATCTCTCTGTGGCTGCAGCCAAGTTAATATAATATAATAACAGTTGGGCAGCTCTGAGTGCTCAGCTGAAGCTGGAGACCATAACCATGGAATGGTTCCATGGAGCTACTGAATAATTATCTGCTGACATATATAGCAGCCTTCATGAGACAGTGGAGAAGGCAGAGGTAGGCTTGACCTGGGCTTGTGGGTTCAAAGGTCAGGTGTGAAAGAAGTCGAGTCCAGGAGGGAGCAAAGAGTTGGAAATCAAGTGGCTGAGATGAGCTTACTTGTACTGGAGAAAAGAGGAGGGGATGGATTGGAGGTGAAAGAGCCAGGGTCATGGGAGTGAGAGAATGAAAGAGTTCACAGTCCTGGGGTTTTCACACAGCACAATTCTGAAATGCAGCAGTCCACACAATTACTTGCATTTGTATCATTGTATTGATAAGTATTTTCATAACCCACAGATAAAAACCTAAATCAAACCATTTTAAGTCCCAATGTTAGTGCAATATTACATTGCTAGTAGGGCAAGGCTAGATCAGGGAATATAAAAGATTTTATCAGGTATTTCTGTCAGCTTTCCTCTGCTGTATTGGCTTCATCCTCAGGCAGAGTCTTCTCATATTGTAGGCAAAGATGACCTAGAAACCCATGACCCAATATATAAAATATAAAACTTGGACTCTCTACTCACATTCTCAAACCAATCTCCATGTCCAGAAGGATGGGATACTTCGATAGGCTAGGCCAGGTTCTTGGTCCATACCTGAAACAATGCTGGGGGTGGGGTCAACCCATTCAAACCACCTGGACTCAAAGTGGGGGAATGGTCATTCTCTAATGAAAATTAGAGTGATGAGAGCCAAAGGAAGTTGGTTGGATTCTGGGTAGGCAAAATAACACATGTCTGCTACTGTGGGCCTCACTTGCCCTTTATTCACCTGTGTATTTCAGACACTGGCCAACCGTATAGACTTCTGTCTAAATACAAAGTATTGTCTGGTTCTGTAACCAGGTCCAGCTTCTGTGCATACCAGATCTGGAAGGCTGGGACTCTGTCACTGAATTGATCAATTTGCCACACTGGACAAATTCTATACTCTTTTAGACCCCCAGTTTTCTTACCTGTAAAATGAGAATGCTAACCCAAATTAGTGTTTTTCGAATTGTTCTTTAGCTGTAAAATAATGGAACAGCTTTACTCTGGCTGACGTGGCTCAGTTGGTTGGAACGTCATCCTGTAAAGGTTGCAGGTTCAATGCCTAGTCAGGGCACGTAACTACATTTGCAGGTTCTATCCCTGGTCCAGGCAATGCTTCTCTCTCACATCAATGTTTCTCTCTCTCTTCCTCTCCCTCTTAAAGTGATAAAAAAATGTTTTCCTGTGAGGATTAAAAAAAAAAAAAAGAACAGCTTTGGTGGTAGGGGGATGTAGGGAATATCCTATATTCTCAGCCTTCCCCTTCCCCACTCATACTAGCAATGAATGAATTCTACAACTCCAGGGAATGTGGTTTGAAAACCACTGGACCAAGTCCTCCAAGGGATTCCTCTGAGCTCCAGTCTTTATCTTCCCACCTCCATATTAGGATGGAAGGAAATCTCTCTCTACTTTGTTCCAATGTGTGGGGCTTAAAATAAGGAATGTAAAGTGGTTTTCTCTCCAAACTGAATAATACACAAAGAAGTTAGTTCCATAGAGTGCCTCACTTTGACTATTAGTTGGGAGAAAGGCTCCCTCATCCACAGGGTGAAAGGAATTGCTCCTCACCTATGGGTATGACCAGGAATAAGTCAATGAGATGTTAAGCGATCCTCTGGGGTGATTCAAGAGGTGATAACCATAGGGTTGATGGATAAAAGGCCACAAGTAACTACCACAGCTTTCCAAGGCCTTGCTTCCACTTTTTCAAACTCTTAAAATGCCAAAAGTTTCCATTCACAGAAAGAAACCATTACCAAGTCACAAAAACCCAGCGTGTAAAATACATGCAGCAACACCGCATGATTTCAAATGTGTATGTGGGGTTCTAGAAAATTATTTGAATTCATAAGAAGCCTTGTGAGCCAAGCTGTGTGCCAGGCACTGGGGTCAAAATGATGAACAAGCCTAGCAGGGTAGCTCAGTTGGTCAGAGCATTGTCTTGATACCCCAAGGTTGCGAGTTCAATCCCAGGTCAGGGCACATACAAGAATCAACCAATGAATGCATAAATGGCACAACAAAAATCAATGTTTCCCTTTCTCTCTAAAATCAAATAAAAATTTTAAAAATATTTATAAAATTATGAAAAATATAAATGTGATCTACACTCTCATAATGCCTGTAGTTTAGTGGGAGTAACAAACATTGGCCCAATAATCTTGCAAATAATTAGAAACTTAGATTCAAAAGTTATAATGGAGAAGTACAAGGAGATGTGAGTCAGGAACTACTGCAGCTAGATTTGAAAGTCAGAAGATCTGCCTCAAACCTAATGCAGGCTGTCCTAAGCTCTGGGCAAGTCCTTCTCTTTATCCGCACCTCAGTCTACTCATCTGGAACATGGTGACATACATGTGCTTCTGAGGAACTCTTACCCATTTGTCAAGGTTTGATCCAGGCATTTTCACCTCATGATGCCTTCCCTGGCATTCTAGGCTATTCCAGGTGGCTTTGCTCTGAGCTTACACACAAAGTGGGTGTACCTGTTCCTGCACATTTCATGTTGCAAATTCCCCAATTAAGGACTAAGCTCTCAAGGCTGGAGTTTGTATTTTATTTCTGTATTCCTGCTGCATTGTAGTATCTGGCTCATAGCAGGTGCTAACAAATATTTGCTGAATGACTGGATGGATAGGGAGAGTACACTGTGGAACATGGAGTTTTAATATCATTATGAAACCTGACATAACACGTTTGCTGGCTAATTGTCTCATCTGAGGTCATAAGACTGGGTGAGAATCATATAGGCTGTGAAGCTATTAAGTCCTCTGCTGGTGTTCCAATTCTGATTATTTACTGTGCATTTTTGGGTAGGTTATTGAACCACTTTTAGCCTCTGTATTTATTTGTATTAGGAATTATACTACCTTACAGGGTTGTAGAGTTTTGGAAACAAAAAATGTTACTTACAGTCAACTTAATTTAAGTAAAGGAGCAGGTGGAGGCAAGGAGAACCAGAGGAGGGCAGTTCCCTGCAGCAGTGATTGGCTGGATGAGCTGGGCCTCCCCAAGGAGACGCAAGGCTTAGAAGTCAGAAAACTGAGTAAGCAAAAGTCCAGGCTTAAGCTCTAACTCTGTCTCTCCATCTCTAAAAAGGAGGTGATAAATTGAACTTTGCTGAAGAATAAGATGCTCAGTGCAAGATGTATAGGATGGCACAAGAAAACCCACACCTGGGGATTTCCAGCCAAGATGGAGGTGCAGGTAGATACACTTTGCCTCCTCGCACAACCAAAAGAAAGGACAACAAGTTTAAAAACAAAAAATAACCAGAACTGCCTGAAAATCAAACTGTATGGAAGTGTGACAACCAAGGAGTTAAAGAAGAAACATTCATCCAGACCGGTAGGAGGGGTGGAGATGGGCAGCTGGGGAGGAGAGGACTCGTGGTAGTGGTAACGCAGAGGCTGGAGGACCGGGGTGGGCGGGGTGGCAGCTGGCAGACTAAGCGAGGCAGCAGCTGGTGGAGCAGGCAGTCACATGTTTGTGTGAGGATAAACTGGGAGGAACAACAGGGGAGTGAGATAAACTGCACTACCCAGGGTTCCAGTGCAGAGAAATAAAGCTGCAAAACCTCTGAATGAAAAAAACCTGTGAAGGGTTGCGGTGGCAGGAGAAACTCCCAGCCTCACAGAAGAGTTCATTGGAGAGACTCACAGGGTCCTAGAATATACACAAAACCACCCACCTAGGAATCAGCACCATAAGGGCCCAATTTGCTTGTGGGTAGCAGAGGAGGTGACTGAAAGCCCTCCAAGAGCTGAGCAAGCAGCATTGTTCCCTCTCAGACCCCCTCCCCCACATACAGTGCCAGGGAGCAGCAAAGTGGGGTGCCCCACCCTGATGAATACTTAAGGTTCTGCCCCTTACAAGTAACAGGTGTGCTGAGACAAAAACTATGGCCCAAATGAAAGAACAGAGCAAAGCTCCAGAAAAAATACAACCAAGCAATGAAGACATAGCCATCCTATCAGATGCAGAATTCAAAACACTGGTAATCAGGATGCTCACAGAAATGGTTGAGAATGGTCGCAAAATAGAGGCAAAAGTGAAGGCTATGAAGAGTGAAATAAAGGAAAATGTACAGGGAACCAACAGTGAAGGGAAGGAAACCAGGTCTCAAATCAACGATTTGGAGCAGAAGGAAGAAGTAAACATTCAACCAGAACAGAATGAAGAAACAAGAATTCAAAAATAAGAGGAGAGAGGCTCAGGAACCTCTGGAACAACTTTAAACATTCCAATATCCAAATCATAGAGGTGCCAGAAGGCGAAGAAAAAGAGCGAGAAATTGAAAACTTATCTGAAAACATAATGAAGGAGAACTCCCCTAATCTGGCAAAAGAAATAAATCTCCAGGAAGTCCTGGAAGCTCAGAGAGTCCCAAAAAAGCTGGACCCAAGGAAGCACACACCAAAGCACAACATAATTATGTTACCCAAGATTAAAAATAAGGAGAGAATCTTAAAAGCAACAAGAGAAAAGGAGACAGTTAACTACAAGAGTCCCCATAAGACTGTTAGCTGATTTCTCAAAAGGGACCTTATAGGCAAGAAGGGGGTAGAAAGAAGTATTGGAAGACATGAAGGGCAAAGACTTACATCCAAGATTATTCTATTCAGCAAAGCTATCATTTAGAATGTAAGGCCAGCTAAAGTGCTTTCTAGATAAGGTCAAGTTAAAGGAGTTCATCATCATCAAGCCCTTATTATATGAAACGTTAAAGGTACTTATGTTACAGAACAGCCCCAAGGCAGGGTGTATGATATACTATTACTGAAAGGAACCCCCCTTTTTTTCCACCGGGGGTCCCACCCCCACTAGGTTCGCTATGCCTGCTGCCAGAGGAAAGATGTCTCTCAATGCCAGAGGTTTGTGAAAAGGAAAGAATTTATTTAAAAACTATACAGACTGAGAGTAGTAACTTAATGTCTTCATTAAAGTACTTAAGACCTTTAGGATACCCACAGACACACACAGTCCTTCCTTCTCCCTCTGCCCTAGTCTGGGGTACTGTATCTAAGGAAAGGAAACAGAAGCCTGTGATTCGGGCTCCTGGCACCATCAGCTGTGTCACCGCCACAATCTCTGGTTAATCCAAAGCCATGTGGCACCTTATCATGGCCCACCAGCAAGAGTCCTTTCACCCCTTTTCTTCCAGGCAAAATCTCTTCTGCTTCCTAAGCCACGTGGCATAAGGGAGCACCCCAATGCGCGGGGTCCCCACTCTGCTAAAGCCACGTGGTCCTGCCCTGGCATGGCTGCCATGCCTGGGTTTAAATCCCAGCACCAGTCTTCCTCTGCAGCCCCATTTCCAACTCATCCCACAATTGGTTACACCTGCCAACATTCCCGTATTCTAGCTTTACTGGGCTGCCACAGTAAGTCTGGGCAGGTGTGGCCCCGTGGCATGGAGCCAATCTTCTCCAAGCTCTCAAGCAGGCGCTATAACCAGGGGAAGTTGCCTCCCAGATACTCTTTGGTGGAAGTCACTCCCATCCCCCTGGCCCAAAGGGCTACAACTATTTAACATATGTATAAAACCAGTTAAATATTATAGATATGTTAAATGACCATGGCAGAGGTTAGCTGCAAAGCTATTGCTATACAACACAGCTCTGAATGGCCCTGCTCCATGTGTCCCATCCCTCAGCTCAGACTTGTGGGGGTGAGGACATTATATATATATATTATATATATATATATATAATATTTCCTGGACACCTTGAGTTCTGGACCACATTACAAATCCCTATTTGGGACTCTCTCTTGGCTGCACCCTGTTACATTTATCTAAGAAAAAGAAGATAAAAAACTATGAACAGTAAAATGCAATAAAAGTAAATAAAAATAAAATAACTATCAACAACTTAACCCCCAAAAAACAAAAACAAAACGAACTAAGCAAACGACTAGAACAGGAACAGATTCACAGAAATGGAGATCACATGGAGGGTTAGCAACAGGGGAGTGGGAGGGGGAGAATGGGGGGAAAGATACAGGGAATGAAAAGCATAAATAGTAGGTACAAAATAGGGGGAAGTTTAGAATAGTAAAGAACTTACATGTATGACCCATGGACATGAGCTAAGGTGTGGGAATGATGGTGGAAGTAGGGGTACAGGATGGAGGGGAATAAAGGGGAGGAAAAAATGGGACAACTATAATAGCATAATCAGTAAAATAAATTTAAAAAAATAAACACCCCCCCACCCCCCCCTTACTGGAAGCAGCCCAGCCCCAGGTCAAACTTGGGCGTGGCCAGCTGCTCCCCTGCTACCACAACCGCTCGTATGTAGCCACACCCCTCCACCTCAAGCAGAAAAGCGGACTTAGGCTGGGAGGGTGGGGGTGGGGGTGGGGCCCCCTGAGGTATGTCACCGCTTGACGCACCGGATGTGGGTGGGCGGAGCCATCACAGACACCGCGAAGGGCGCAGCCATTAGCCAATGGAGAGCGAGGTGTTTTATTTTCCGCCAATAGAGTGGCCAAGGCGGTCCCTGATAAACTGCCCTAGTAAAGGCCGCGTGGTAACGCTGCTGCGTGTTGTGTGTGGGTCACTTATTCCTGGTTTTCCTCGCTGGTCTGGGTTCCTGACGACCGGAAGATGAAGATAGAGGAGGTGAAGAGCACCACCAAGACTCAGCGCATCGCCTCCCACAGCCACGTGAAGGGGCTGGGGCTGGACGAGAGCGGCTTGGCCAAGCAGGCCGCCTCCGGGCTGGTGGGCCAGGAGAACGCACGAGAGGTGGGGCTGGCTCGCTAGTGGGCCGGGGATTGGGCTGTTGAGCAGGGCTGCTGCTGCAAAGAGCCGCTGAGGTGGGGGTTCAGAGCCGGTTATGCGCTAGGGTGTCCCGCTTAAGTTTCTTCAGGTCAGTGAAAATTGGCGAGGAGGCTCCTCAGTGGGACTGGGAGTGGGGCCGTTTCGGGAGAGCGGGTGACGACCCAACGGGAGTCTTTGCTTGCTTCATCTAATTGACAGTTATCTTGAGTGAGTTCCCCTGCCCAATTCCCTCTGATGCTCTATTCGCGAGCCTGAGTTCCTGCAGGGAACAAGATAAGTAAGGTCCCTGCTCCTAATGGAGCTTACATTTTAGTGTGGTGAGAGACAGACGGTAAATGTTTAAACCAGTAAGTACAATAATTATTATGTTTTGCTGGGGCCACTTCCTGCGGGGCTTTACTGGCTTAGATGAGGAATTTGGATTTTTGTCAGTGATATGGGAAACTGTGGGAGTTTTAAAATATGGGAGCGATCAATCTTAAAAAGTTCACTGTGATTCACAGAGCCTGGGAGCCTGGGAACGAAGGAGGAAGTGAGTTACAGGGAGGAGCAATCTATCCACACTCTCAGCATCCTTTTCACGATTCCAATTCCATCCACTTTTATTAAGTTTTTTTATTAATAAAAAACTTGATGCCAACTTTTTTCGTCTACATTATAATCACAAAACTATTCGAGCTCTTTGTGGTATTATTATTTCTTGCAGATTAAGAAATTGAGGGTGGGAGACGTCACTTCACCTACCCACTTGCCACTCAGTTTAGTGATTGGTAATGCTGGGATTTGTACCCAGGTGTAATCCTGACTCCCAGTTTAGTGCACTCTATGATGTTAGAGCCACCCGTCCGTTTGCAGTGCTCTAAAGTCAGATTCATGCCCCTTGGCCTTGCTGTGGTTTCTTCTTCAGGACCCGCAGCTGGGAACTGGCCTACAACTCAGGTTTGTGCCCTGACTGGGAATCAGACCTGCAACTTTTTGGTTTGCAGGCTGATTCTCAATTCATGGAGCCACACCAGCTAGAGAGACCTTGTTGTGCTTTAGCAACTACAGAAACCTTAATGTGAGGTTACGACTGTTTCCTCCTAGCCTAATTGTGCTAATAGAAAGGGCCAAAAAAAAAAAAAGCCTCTGGCTTCCCTTTTGACCATCATCTATTCAAAAAGGCAATATTGACATAGTCATGGTGGCTTTCACATTTCTCTTTATACAGCTTCTACTTACTAAGGACCTATTACTGCAGATAGTTAACATTGGTTGAATGCTTGCTATGTGCCAAGCACTGTACTAAGCAGCTTTATCTCCACCTATATGTCTTGTGTTCACCTCTACTCTAATAGGTGTCTATCCCATTTTACTGTGACACTTTTCAGGCGTACAAAAAAGTTGTAAGACTTGTGTAGTGAAAACTTGTGGCCTAAATTCTACAATTAACATATTACTCTGTTGCTCTATCATATATCTATCTGTTCATTTATCAATCCACCAAATCCATTTTCACATTTTAAAGTAAGTTGCAGACAGTAGTACATTTTACCCTTAAACCTTAACATGTGTGCCACTATTACGAATTCTGTTGTCATATAATGAAATTGTAGCCCACAGAGGTTAAGTAGGTAGGTCCAAGGTTTCTCAGGTGTAATGGTAGAGCCAGGATTTAAACCCAAGTATATTGAATCTAAAATCCATGCTCTGAACTCTGATGCTGTATGCCTTTGCATGACTATGAGCTTCCTGAGGATAGAGACAAGGTAATATTATTAAACATCCAGAACCTGACTCATTACAGGGGCTCAGTATTTATTGAATTAATAGGTATCCCAGCTCAGCTACCAGATCCTTATATGATCTGGTCACATGTAATGTGTGACTGGTCACATTAGCTGTCTTGCTGGTGTTTAATATCCTCATCTGAAAAATTAGTTGGACTAGGTGATCTTTTAAAGACCTTTCCAGTTTTTACTTTCTACATTTTAGTATTCACTGAACATAGCTCACCGGAGAGAAGTTGGAGCTTAAACTGAGGAAGATTAAATGGAAAAGGTTCTAGTGTGTGAATAAGAGTACATATCCAAAGTTTAGAAAGTTTCTTCTACCTCTCCTGAGTTTCCTGAAGACTTTCAGTGCTGAGGATTATGATATCACAGGGTTCAATGAAAAGACTATAGTGGCTCTGCTACCTTTTTAGACATGCAGCATTTGAAGAATAGCTTCTAGGCTCTATTAAGGGCACTGTGCTTTTCCAGCTGAGCCAGAAGTCGAATAGAGCATGTCTACATGCATTCCTTGATCCCACAGTTTTTGAGGGGCTGCCTTATGTGTGATACCAAGGTACTCTCCATAGTCCATGGAGAATAGTGGTAGCGGAGATAAGGTGTATTCATAACACCCTGCCAATATGGTACAGCGTCATAACTGCCCAGAGAGAAGAGCTAAAGCCAGAAATTCATCTTGAATATTTGAAAGGCTTTCAGTGAATCTTGTGCCACAGGTTTTAACCTCACATGCAACATTATGGGACACTTAACTGATGGTCAACTAGCAGTGTATGTCATTGATTCTTAAACCCTAATGAGTTAATTTGGGAGTCTGATAAAAGCTATGGATCAAAAAATGCACATGTAAACATGCTTAATTTTGCTTCCAATTTCATTTCCATTTTCAGGAAGTGTGTGGGCTCTTGTAGTCTATATCTGGTCCCCAGGCTAAAAGTCACTGCCCTCATTTATACTTCTACTGTCTCTACACAGTAGCCATCAAGAACTTTTTAAAAAGATTTTATTTATTTTTCGAGAGAGGGGAAGGGAGGGAGAAAGAGAGGGGCAGAAACATTGATGTGTGAGAGAAACGATGGGTTGCCTCTCTCATATCCCTAACTGGGGATCTGGCCTGCAACGCAGGTATGTACCCTGACTGGGAATCGAACCTATGACCTTTTGGTTTGCAGGCTGGCACTCAATCCATCAACCACACCAGCCAGGAGAAGATCTTTTAAAAACAAGTCATCGTAACATGGACACATTGCCTAATACCTTTTCATTAGATTCCCATTACATGTACAATAAAATCCGAACTTTAATATGGACTCTTAACATTCTGTTCTGAGTTCTGCCCTCTGCCCGCCTTTCAACATCATCTTTCCATTCTCCTTGTTCACTGTACATAGTTTTTCTGTTCCTTGCATACACTAAGCTCATTTCTGTATTTTGAATTTGCTGTTTCTGTTGAATGCAACACTAACTCTGCCTTGCTCAGAGCTTTGCATATCAAATGCATTGCCATCAGAGAGGTCTTCCCAGATCACTTTTTCTGAGTAACCTCTGCCCCAGGCATTCGCTATGTCATTACCCTTTTTTCTTCATGGTAGTGATCTTGTACAATGTCTTTGTGATTGTCTCCTCCACAGGGATAGGTGCTCCTTAAGCACGAGGCTTTTCTGTTTTGCCCTCCACTGCCTCCAGCACCTCCTAGAACAGTGCCTGCAATATATTGGCAGTGCAATGTTAGTTGAATCAGTATGTGAATTGTTTGGACCAGAGACTGGACATTTTCCCCCTGTGAAACATTTTAATACTGATTTATTATTTCCATTTTGGTGTCTAGGCATGTGGTGTGATAGTAGAATTAATCAAAAGCAAGAAAATGGCTGGAAGAGCTGTCTTGTTGGCAGGGCCTCCTGGAACTGGCAAGGTACTCATTTTCTCTTATTTTTTTTTAATCTACCCAGAAGAATGATCTTAATGTCTAAACCACATTAAATTTGTGTCTTAACTAGTCTTTGGTTATATGTATGTTTTTAAAACTAATGTGCAATAATACAACTGAGTATCTAAAATCCATACTTCGGAAATCCAGATTATCCTGGACGACCTCCAGAGAA
>PVKM010005716.1:9774-46977 GCA_004027735.1 Carollia perspicillata
GCTCACTGTTACCCCTTCCAAGACTTTAGAATTCATTACCCAAACTTCAACTTTTTAGCTATCTGACTTTGCTAAAAGTCAGAAACTTTTCAGGTTGGAAGATAATTTTATTTTGGGACATATGTTGTATGCAGAACTGCTAGACTTATATACAATTCTTGGAATGGAAAATTGTATCAGACCATATTTCTGGAAAAAATTGATAGGTAAAATACAGCCTTTTTAAGACCATTTATGCTTTTGGGGTGTCACTTTCTGCAGCAAGATAAGGGACCGTGTGCCTCCTCTATCGGTCTGCGGAGCCCAAAGAATCCAGACTGAAAGGGCACACTCTGTCAATGAGAGCTAAACACAGAGACTCTGTCTGGCTACATCAAAAGGCGTGTGATGTATCATTTAGGCAGTTCCATCGCTTCCTCTCTGTCTGCAGGGAGAGTAGGCTTCACAAAGCAGAGTAAGCTATCAGTCCGAGGACTGTTGTTGGATTTTCACATCACTCCAAACCTACTAAAACAAAACACCTCCTTCTAAACAATAATTTCCATTAAAAAGAAAAGCTATTTTGTACTGAGACGTTCAATTTTCTATATATTAGGTCAAATTAAGCAGCAGCAGTCAAGCGTAATATATCTTACCACTTTAAGGAAAAGGACATTCAAAAATGGGCTAGAACAACTGAAAATAGGTAAAATATTTGCCAGTAGGCAAAACAGGGAAAAACCAATTCAAGTATGGATATAGTATATTAGAACCATATAAATTAGACAGCTTTACACAAGTTAAGAAAAGTGTAGCACAAATGCGCAATGGTCAATTAAGAGGATGTCCGTGTAAATAAATACTCGTTCCAGGCGGCAGGGATCTGTTTCACCTCTGCCAGCTGTGTCCTAAAGGATCTTCCCATTCTGGGAGCAGTGATAGACCGCTACCACCCAGAATGAGCATCTGAAATTATTATTCCAAATGAAATGAAAATAACAGGGAAGGATGGAGGCGCTCATCTGAAATTCTGATTTAATTAACCCTCAGTAAACACTCATTTGTGCTCTTTAAATCAGGAATCTCCAACGATCTCTGCAGATGCACCGCTTGGTGCTGTGTGTGTCTAATGATCCCATTTAAATGTGGTTTGATTTGCAAACATTCTCAAGACTTCCAGCTTACAGGCTGTGAGGGAAGGTGACAGATGGCGGGGAGGGAGTGGATAAACACGCCTGTGTCATTGTGATATGTCGCTCTCAGGCTCACAGAATTTTGGCTTTCTTAAGGAAAAAAATTATGAAACCCCAACAAGTGGTTTTAAAAAGTAAAATCTCACTTTTAATCACTCTTAAATCTTAAACAGTTGGGTAAGCAAATCAACTTGCTGTCAGAGTACCTAGGCTGTGTTTCCCACTGCAATGATCACCGACAGTGAAAGAGTTTCTAAGAGTTGCTACATTTTAATCAACCAAACAGTTCTGGCCATGCACGATGAGTATCAGGGACAAAATGTATTAGACAGAAATAACAAAAGGCAGGCTAAAAAGTTAGGGAAAGTTCTTTGTTTGAAGTGCCAAGGTATTTGGTGATCGTGTATATAAAATAATTAAATTCCACCAAAGTTAATAAAAAAAAAACCAGGACAACATATGAATATTTTCTTCCCCCAAACAAAAGAAAAATAAATCCAAAAAGAAGCTCCTGATTTCAAAACCACAGCCCGTGCCTAAGGTCCCCTGCCCACCACAGCATTTTACAGAGCCACCCCTTTGGTGTCTGGTTGGGTGCTAGCTTGCACCAGGTGTTCCTGGACATCACCTGTCTTTCAGGTAATACCTACACCCTGCAGTGAGGGAGGTGGTGTATTGTGAGCCAACAACTTTTGAATACAGTTGTTCATTTGTAAAATAAGATTTAAAGTGTTACCCAAAGCTACAAAGGAAAAAAAAAAAAGTTTATAAACCCAAGGTTAAAATAAAAGCATGGTGTTTTAAATTCAATTATTACAAAGATGATGTGGTTTAATCAAGCAGACTTCAATGACGATGCTGCTGTTCTGAGCATGCAACACACCACTGATATCTGTTAATTCCCAGCATGTCTCATCGCTGCGTTCCCTTTCCTCCCAGCCTCGCCCCCCCACCCCTTAATAAACAGCATTATAAAAAGGTAAAATCGAGAGTTAGTGGCAAAAATCTTCACAGTAACTTGTTAATAAACTCGTAGATGGCTGTCAAGGGCGTCAGTCAACCGGACCCTGGAAAATCAATTTGATGCAGTTCTGCTCCCCAACCAGCTGTGTGGCACAGAACGGGCAGGCGGCATGAAACGCGTGAGTTCCGTGAGGCAGCGGGATCTGAGACCAGTATTTTGCAGACTTCTCCGAGCACACGTGTCCACAGGGGGTGAAAGCGTGCGTGGGCGGTCCCGCGTCTACATAAAAACCGGCCTCGCAGCCGAGCCACAGAGGCACGTAGGGGCCCACAGTCCTGCACATGGGACACTCCCTCTCGTTGGCCTCCGTGTCGCTCCGGTGGCCCCAGTTGTGGTACCCGTGCACGTGGCCGCAGCTGAGGTAGGCCCAGGGCTGCTTCTCCTCCACCACCTCCTTCCTGTTGATGCTGGGGAAGGCCAGGGTGTTGAGCCCCACGGGGCACTGCGGCCGGGCCGCGTTGATCTCCTGCCGCAGGGCTTCTATGTGTTTCTGCGTCGGAGCGTGGAAAAGGCCGTCCGCCGTCCTCCAGAGAAGGGTGGCCCCGCACAGGTCAATGAGGGAGCCATCCTGCAAGACGTTGGTCTCAGTTTCCACCTGGAACAAGTTTGGTGGACAGGCATTTAGGAGCGAAATCGGCAGAATCGCTCTGACATTCTTTCCTCTCAAAATGCACGGGTCCCCTTTGAAGCATGCTCAGGGAAGCAGTTTATCGCACCGAAGGGATCTGGGGGAGGAACCGTGTCCCTGAGCCTCAGTTTCCTCAACTGAGCACTGGATACCACACACAGACGCTACAGGAGCAAAGCCCGAAGTGCAGTCTACCTAGCTGAGTGTTCAGTTAACGTAGCAGCAATTTCAATGAGCACCAATCTCGGATTTTTACTTCCCCTCCTCCAGTCAGCAACACAATGGCTCTCAGCTCTCATGGGGGCGGGAGACGGCCTACCAGCGCAGCCAGTGAAGACCCCCTCCCTTCCCAGTCAACCCGGAAGACCCCACGGGGCCCTGCAGTCACGACTGCAGTGGTCCCCACGGCTCCTGCTGACCCCAGGCTCCCCATAATGTCTTTTTTCCTGCATTTGTAGCGCCTAGGGCAGAACTGCTCGGTGGGAGCCTCCATTTCAGAGAGGACGGCTGGGCTGAGCACCAGGCACTCACAGGCCGAGGAAGGGCCACACGAAGCACAGGCAGCGCAGCAGGAATCCGACCACAGCCCCTGTAAGCAGTGTGTGTGCCAAGCCCTGTGGTGTGAGGCCAATACCTGCCCCCCCCATCCTGAAGAGCCCCGTTCCTCAGCAGTGGGAGCCAGACAGGCCCGGCTGAAGGTCAACAGGTGTTGCAAGTGCTGTCTATGTGCGGCCCCTTCAGTACAGTGGCTACGAGTGTGGCCTCTGGAGCCTGGGTCTGAGTTCTGGCTCTGTCACGTCCTGTTCTGAGACCTGGGGCAGTTCAAGTCCTGGCCTATCAATTTCCTCTTCTGTAAAATGTAGACAGATGAGGGATTGTAAGTGTTAAAAAGTTAATACAAATGAAATGCTCCGAACAGTGTCTGGGATGCGAGAAGCGCTGTGTAAATGTTTGCTACTGTGACTTTGATGATGACAAAGTCAGATACTGTTTTTAAAGGGTTTTCCTTGAACAGACATTTGAAAAAGGTACTGTCATGAGCCAGCAGGTAGGATAGGAGACACACCAGGAGGAGGCATGAAAAGCCAAACACCACATGCACTGAGGGAACAAGGAGCTCAACAAGGTTCCACAGGCGGCTGAGCGTGGCTGGACGGGGTTCAGGGCGTGGGGGCAGGACAAGAGGCCCAGGCTGGAGAGGTGGCTTGGCCTCGGTACCCAAAGGGAGTCAACAGGGAGTTTTATGAAGCTAAAAAAGAACAGATTTGCCTTTCCAAAGGTCCCTTCCAGAGGTGTGGAGGACAGACTGGCTGGATATAGACTATAGGCAGGAAACAGTGAATTCTCTCTCCAGGCCAAGAGGGTGGGTATGGTGCAGCAAAGCGAGTATCAGTGGCAACAGATAAGGGGCACAGGCATCAAATGTGGAGGAATCAGACTCACGGCCCTTAGCTCCTAACGTAGGAAGAAAGACTTTTATGCATCTGGCTCCACTCACTGTCTACTAGAAAGGGGTTTTCCATGGACAGGGAACCGAGCAGAAACGGCAGATCTGGGGGAAAGGAAAGTAAGGTCAGTTTGGGGTGTGTAGGGCCTGTGGACTGTGCAGTGTCTGTACTGCAGTGCACACAGGCATGTGGGACTGCAGCCTCTGAGACAGATGTAGCTCAGAGCAGGACATCTGGGGTTTATCGTCATTGAGCTGAAGTCCTGCAGTGGACGACATTGCCCATCAGGGTCCCTGGGAGGACGGGGACAGAGCCAGGCCTCCCCCCACTAAGGCTGGGGTGCAGAAAAAGAGCCGTGCAAGGGGAAGAGAGGTATGGGAAGATCAGAAATTGTCACTCTCTGGCTCAATGCTGGCTCTCCACTGCTGTCAGGATGGATAAAGCCCAAACTTCTTACCATTCACCATATGGCCACTCGGCTTCTGCAGCTGGAGCTAACTGTGGGACAGGGCTGCCCGTGCTGAGTGCATGGGGTCCGAGCCTGTGCATGCATGAAGCTAGACTGCCCATAGGCATGCGCACGAGTGCCCTCTGCACAGAATCCTCCATCAAACCCACCCACGTCCACCCTGCAGCTTGGCAAACTCCCACTTGTCGTTCAGGTCTCACTGGGATGTCACTGGTTCAAGAATGCAGAGCTCCTACGTGGAAGAACCAGGACTGGAAACTGTGGCCTGACTTCGAAACCATTAATAACATATCATGGCTGCCCAAAGAGTAGCCTGTTTTCCTTCTTATTTTTTATTTCTTATGTGCTTCTGTCTCTCAACAAAATGTGCAGCTTTTCTCCAGAATACAGTGTGTGTGTGTGTGTGGGGGGGTGGATGATGAAGATACCACTGTGCAGAGGCAAGGGTTCGGATTTTCTTTTTTAAATTCTACAAAAACAAAACAAAATAAAACAGAGCTAGGAGGAGGCACAAGGAATGGACAGGGCTACGGGAGTGAGAGGCAGTTAAAACCTACAGGCCCCAGCATATCAGATGGCTGAGCTCAGAGGAGACAATCTGCCACTCATGGGCCGGGGACAGCCTTTTAAAGCCTGGTTTCCTCACCTGTAAATGGTGGCAGCAACAACACTGACCGCATTGGGTTGCTCCGAGTAACGAAGAGCATTAACACAAAGCACTTGGTATAGCCTATGTGTATGACACTATGGTTATTTTTATAATTTCACCTAAAATTAGGTGAGTAGATCAACTTAACTGAATTTACCTAATTTTACACAAAGCCAATAGAGTTTAATAAAATACCTCAAATGTAATTTGATAAAATACTCAGGAGTCTGCTAGAGCAGTATGGTAAGTGTTACCATGTTATGGCTGACCAGGTAAACGTTGAGGGCACAATTCATAGTTCATTCGCCTATTTATTCACTCAGGGGGTTAAGCTCCCGAAGAAAATACTGCCTCCACATTTAATTATGTTGATCAAGTACAAAGTACCAAGGATGCATTGTTTGCTGTGATAATGGGAAGCCGTGGTGATCTGTTAAAAACCTAAGAGTTTGCTGACTCACACTAAACGCCGAGTGTGACGTTAATACAAAACACCCTGCCAGGAGGCATCAGCTATCATCGTGACAAATATTTGGGACTCCTAGCTGGTCACTTTCGTCTCCACAGTTGCGTATTAAATTACAAATGGTATCTGCAGATAGACATAATTTATAGCAACTCCTACCAGCAACATGCACAGGACAAAGAGTCACACATCAGAATGGAAGTGCAAAGAATCAGTGCAGGGTTTCATCCTGGACAGAGACAAGCTCCTCCAAGTGCACAAGAGGGGAGTGTGGGGAGGATGGGTCCCTACATCCCCACTCTGTCCCCCACAAGCCCGAGGTCAGACTGACAGAAACCCAGAAATCTTTACTGCTGGCTGGGGGAATTGTATGCTATCATAAAATGGTATAGCACGGCTTTCTATAGGTCTAAGGGTCACCTACAGGAAAAACTTTAAATTAATTAGTCTATATTTAATACAATCCATTCATGCACGCTATTTCTGGAGTTGTTTCTGTAGCACTGTGAGCTCCCCAGCATACTGCAGAAGTGTGAGCCGGTCCCCCCACATTTACCAGAGCGGCAAGGCACGCACGCTGGGCCCCGCCCTCCTGGACAGACAAGCCCTTCGGGGCTGCTGCGTGTGCTTCCCATCTACCCAGGAGGCAAATGCTCTGGCAGCAACGGTCTCAGGCAAGAGCCGGGTCTGACTCCCCAACGAGATGGTACAGAGTGGCAGCCAGGAGTCCAGACTCAATCGGGGGACCCGAGTTTCAATCCAGTCTGGTGTCACCTTCTATGTTTGTGGCACTGGGCAATATTTACCCTCTCCATACCACGCTTTCCTCATCCATAGAGTGGCGACAATTCCAGTCCCCTGACAAGGCTGCTGCGCAGGTTAAATTCTGAGCTGGTACCTCTGAAATGGCAACGCCGTGCCTGCACCCGGCAGCCCTTCCCTGACTCCCCACTGTTCCCAGGAGAACGACTAATAGCCGGTTTGGCCAGCCTAGGTCGGTGCTGTGCACTACCGTCTGGTGACTGGAGACAGAGTTATCAGGAAAGATGCTTTCACATTCTCTCCCCTATGTCAATTCTCTTTAAAAATGTTTAGACCAAGTTTATGGAATTTGCTCGGCCTTTCTTAGAAAACACTTCTCATATTTACTCAGCCTTGATGCTGCAAGGCTGGACTTTATCGTCAAACAAAGAAGCTGTACCTTAGCTGAACAATGGTATGAAATAGAAATTTAAACAATTTCCTAAAAATAAACAGCCAGTAGAGAACAGCAAGCCAGGGTAGTAAAATAGTCCACCCTCTTTTTCCACCTTAGAAATATTTGGTTACCATCTTTCTCTCTGAAAAATGCTCCATCAATCCTCTATTTCCCTATATTTTTTTCTATGGGAGTTCGGAAGAAAACATTTGTTCCTTGTTGTTCTAGCTTCTACCTAACAATTAATTAAAAGTACTGGAGTAGAAAATTTATTAAGAATGTTTGTGCACTGTGCCCCAGAACTACGGCAAGATCAGAAACCCAAAGCTTCTCTTTTAAGGTATTATAATTATACTCCATAAAAGAAAAGGTCAAAAAACCAACTGCTTCAGGGCATTTGGGGTAAGTAGTAATAGTTCTAGGAAAACACTAGCATGCCAAGTCAATGTAATATATGAACTGTTTCAAGTAAAAAGCTGTACCTACAATTTTGGTGAACTATAGAGGGAATTATATATTAATTTCTTACTATAAATTTTTAAAAAGCTAATAATTAATTACCTTTTAGTTCTGGAAAGTCTAGTAAATTATTCTGTAACTCACAATTTTCATTAGTCTTAAACTGTTTAGGATTTTTCCAAATTAGTAAAGTTTTACACTAAAAATAAGTTTATTCTTCTTAAAGTAAATGTAAGTGGAATTTTGTGGTGAGCAATATAATAAAAGACTATGCTCTTAAAGTTGTAAGGAACCAAAGACAATTTTCTTCCGCTGTGAGCAAAGCTTAATCGGTAACGAAATAGGGCTGTTTCCCTCTCACTCGCGGGGGCTTGCCAAACCCTCCTTCTGCCTGGCCAGTGGTGCCCAGCACGTGTGCCCGCAAGGAGGGTCTGCATGCCAGAGGAGGAGAGGGCAGTCCCCCAGCCAGGATGTTGGAGCTGCATGTTCCAGAGGGAAGTCTACTCACCAGCTTTCCCCTCTGCTGGGCCGACCTGGTTTCTCGCAAGGTGTACACATCTCCGCAGACAGAGATCTCCCGCCAGACCCCGGGCTGGGACTCCTCCGTGAAACCCCCTCTGGGATGCATCACCAGGACCCCATTTGTGGTCAGCCCATCCATGTGACCATCAGGGTTTTTCCATTTTGCTGCCTTTTCCTGGAGAGCAGGAAAAAGCCATGTTCAGATCATGTTCAAAAATGAAGGGATTCTAGAATCTCTTTAAAATACTGGCTGGGAGCAGAGGGGAAGAAAGTGGTGAATTCTCATTTTCTATTTAAAGTGAATAATCAGAATAAAAAATGCAATTAATCCAACAATATGAAAGAAATGGTAAAACAGATAAATAATTTATCTCCAGAGGCACATTATATTTATTTTGGGAGCTTAAAAAAAATAACCTGATGCCTGAGCCTCCCGCTCAGAGGCACCTTTTCACGTCCCCCGCCCTGAGTGACTCCAGAATCTGGTGTCTATTCCCCAGTTTATTTGTGCAGCGCTTTCATCTTACCACCTAAAGATGCTTTACACGAACTCATCATCAGGGAAATGTGCAGAGGAAGGAAAACGTTTCCATTAAACACACAAAATTTCAGCACGTGTGAAGCCAGCAATTTGTGGCCACTGCATTTTCATATGAATTGGTACGGACATCCTCACAGGCGAAGGGCCAGAGCGGCTTGATGTAATGGCAGGACAGACACTTGCATGACGGCGCCACAGTGATTTCGCTCTTCTCTCTTAGGGACAGAGCCAGATGTTACTCCCGTGACTCGGGTAGGTCCTGATTACGACAAGCCAGTTATGATGGCCCCAGCCCCGTGCCAATGACAGGTTTAGGGGTGGGTGTGTGGCTGAGCTCCGGCCAATGGCACCTGAGTGAGTCTTCTGGGAGGCTTCCTGGAAAGGCCTCTTTGCTCGCAAGGGATCCACGGTGCCTCTGCCGCCTCTTCTTCGGCAGGAAGCTTCCATGCCACCGGGCATGTGGTGGTGCAGGGGCCACCTCCCACCCAGAGGAGGCCTCACCCGAGGAAGCTAATGTGCCAGAGAGGCAGAGGGCCAGACAGAGCCCGTTTCCCTGGAGGTCACAGAACCACTGAATAACCAACCCTCGAGCTGGCCGTCCCTTTTTGGCACTTCTTGTAATGGGGGGACAACACCTTTTCATTATGGTTCCAGGGGTGTCCAACCTTTTGCCATCTTTGTGCCACACAGGAAGAAGAGTTGTCTTGTATTTAATATGTACATATTAAATACATTGAGATACATAATCACATCTCATAATGTTTTAAGTAAATTTATGACTTCATGTTGGGCTGCATTTGCAGACATCCTGGGCTACATTCGGCCCAGGGGCTACAGGTTGGACACCCCTGGAAGGTCATTTTGTGTGTATTTTTTTCCCTACAAAAATATCCTGATTCAAAAAGAAACTATATGAAAACTGGATATTCACTAGAACTTTTAGGTTTAATTTACATAAAAGCCCTACAACAGCAGAGATTTTTAATGTTTTGTTCTCTGTGATATCACATTTATAACCCAATACAAACACAACAAACAAACACTCAGTTCTTAAATGAATGAATAATTAACATTTCTCTTTAAACCCTAATTATCTAGATTTGACCATTTATTTTTCCTTATGAAATAAATCCCCTTAAATCTACCATAAATACATTATGCGTGATGTTGAGATATACCTTAAAAACGTTACTGTACATATTATAATTATTATAGCAAATAAAACAAGTAATGATAATTATTTTCAGATTTTTAATAATAGCTTTTCAAATTGGCCATCTGAAAACTAAAATCTCAAAATCTAACTAGAGGCATCATGTAAAAGCAAATGTCTGGATCACAATTAAATGTTATATGTGATACTAGTTAAGTGTTTTCCTTGAGACAGTGGACATGTTCATAGCACTTACTCCAAGGAATATGTTCCTGGAAGAGTCGAACCCGGCTGCGAAAATCCGCGCTGTGTACGGCTCGCTCCTGTCGCAGACTATCCTGCAGGCGAACCTGGATATGGTGCTCTGTGTGATCTGGGCTTCGTCGCTGTTCTGACCGCCGGAGACCGTGTCCGTGACCACGAAGTCGATGGGGCTTTCGGTTGATCTGCCCACCTAAGAAAATCAAAACACTCGTAACTCCCTTGAAAAATGCCACACCGCCAACTTCCCTCCAGTGGAATGAGTGTGCAGGGTCCCTTTAACATTCATTATCTCTGCCTCGAAGGTCAGAATTTAATGAAAACTTCGGTTCTCCTTTTCTTTATTAACTATGGGAGATGTTATGGTATGACCAACCATCCAATGTTAACTATTAGAAGAAAAGCTCAAGTTTCTATTCTGGAAGAAGAAGAGCTCTTACTCTATATGGAATGTAGCTCTTGGATCAGGCAGGAGCATCACTTTCACAGTGACTCATTCTGTGTGTGTATTTGCAGGTGGAAAGGAGCAAGATTTTAAAGGAAGCCAACGAACAAAGGAACTCTTGCCCCCACCCCTGTCCACTCCAGGAACTGGTTTTGCCCTCCGCTCCGATCCCCCAGGGACTCACGGCACGGAGCACGAGCAGCCCTAACCCAGACGCAGAGATCAAACACCTGTCACTGCTCCTCAGTGCAGCCAGGATGGAGAGAGAGGGCTACACACGTCCACCCGAAGTCGGGGTGCGGTCCAATGAAATATTTAAAAAGCTGCTCTTAACAGTTCAACTTTGGAGTTTTAAAAACTCTCTTGGGAAAGTCTAAGAAGTTGCCAATAACATTATATTGGCTTACTTTCCTTGATAAGTTAAAATGCTGCCAGAAAGAAATGTATTTCCTTGGCCAGATCTTACACTTCTAACAAAGCTTTTCATAATCAATAAATCCGATGAGGACTGCTCTGTCTTCTGAACTGGGAGAAGTTAAGAATTTGTTTACAAATAAGGAAAACTCAAGACAAAATCGTAAAATGTTTATGTAATCATGTTCTATGAATCTCTAACTGGAAAATGATGATAAATGTTATAGATGCCAAAGAGGCTTAACTTAAAATCAGTTATGTGTATGTAAATGCGTCTTTTCTCCCCAAACAGACTGATGTTCTACCAGCAGTGACTTTGATTCTGAGCGGCCAATGGGAGGAACACTGATGTGTGCATGTAATGTCCCCAAAAGTCAATTTGCCAGGTATCTTTACTGTGCTCTCAAAATCCTACCTAAAATATAAGCAACGTTAATATACTTTTAATCCAAATGCGTGAAAGGGAAAACTATTAATATATGATGCATAATTTAGCTCTGCTTGCTTCCTGGAACAACATTAAATTTATTTTGTAAATCTCACATATACATTCTCATGCACAGACTATTTCAAACCAACCAACGACATACATCTATTTTCTCTTGTTTTTTACCAACCTTAATTTCTTGTCCCATGAAATGTGCCTGGAATAAACTAAACCACTGAGTTCATTGAAACTCGTCAACTTAAGTAGATATATACTGCCTGAATGTATGCATGTCAGGTTTAGAAAACCATACTTGTTAAAAAATGCAACAGAAAATGTAAATTAGAGATATTACAAAATCAAATCACCATACAATTCATCTTTCCACAGTTGCAGAATCTTCTCTCTGCCACATTCATTTAAAAGCTGGGTATGTAGCTCAGAGGCTCTGATTCAGGCTGCTCTAATTATTTTTTTAAAGTCTTTTTAAAAAAGCTATTCTGTTAGCTACTTTCAAGTATATAATCAGCATTACTAACTATAATCACCATGCCGTGCATTAAACCCCCAGAACTTACTCATCTTACATCTGGAAATCTGTACTGTTTGACCACAACTTCCTCACTCCCCACACCCCCACCCCTCCAGCCCCTGCTAACCACCATTCTAGTCTCTGTTTCCATGACTTTGATTTTTGAAAGATCCCACATATAAGTGATAAGTCTTTCTCCAACTTATTTTACTTAAAAAGCTTTTATGCAATGAAAGAAGGAACAAGTACTTATTTAAAACATTTCGCAAAAATAGACAAGTATAAAGGAGAAAATAAAGACTACGCCAAACTCAGAAACAAACCCATCCTGAACCTCTACTCCAATGAAGCTTAGGAGTTAAATGTGACCTTCTACAACTGCCTGGTCACGTCACAAAACCCAGAGTTCTCACAACACAGTCTCTGACTCAAGTTCCATCACCTCCGTGGAAGCTGGTAATGCCTCTGAAGCTGTTATAAAGCTAAAACCACGCTCTTGTAAAATGTCACACAACTGCTCCTTGCCTACAGAGATTATTCTCTTCAAGAAAGGCCGTCCTGATTTCATCCCAGTGTATCAAATTAATGTCTTGATAAATTAACTGAAATTGATGTAAAACATGACATTTTATTCCAACTGGAACACACTGCCAGGATCAATTATTTCAAGTCACGATACTTATCTGACTGGTCATATAGGATCTGTCTGTCAATGCACTTCCACTTTCACCTGCACGGTGCTAGTATAATTTTATACTGCAGGTCACACACCTCATGGTGCCTTTGCCAAAAAAAAAACAAAAAAAAACTGAGCCACTTTCCTACCGAAAACTCACCACCCACTGTGGAAATCTTGGATCCTGTCCTTTCTTTTGCTTACTGGATCAACTCTCCATTTTTTTAAGGACAGTCATGTAGACAGGCCAAGACGTTTCTGGATTTCATCTGATATTCATATAGTGCCGACATGCATCCAGTAGCCACAGGGAGAGTTTCAACCCCTACTATGGGTAGTCACGAACATAGCATCACTCAGCACTTCCAATTTTAATATACATGAGAAAAGTTTAGGTTTGCCTGGTTGTCAGCTGAAGTCAGCACAGGTAAGAGTGTACGGGAGCACCTGAAAGGGCCTCCCTCACGTTGCCCAGCCCCATCCTTCCCATGTCCCTGCACCTGTGACATTATCTGGCTTTCCTTATGACAAGGATGACACATTGCTGCTGCTATTCAGGACCAATCTCCCCACTGGTGCCTGAGATCCCAATATTCTCCACTCCCTGAGGATTTTGCTGACACGGGCTCCTGCGCCGCCCCCTACCCTGAATCAGCGATTTCTCTCTTGAGACTGGATCATGCCATCAGCTATCAAACACTCTGGAGCTTCTCGAACTGAACCTCTATGGAGTAAAGAACTAGTTTTGTTTTGTTTTGAAATTTCAACCTGCCCATGATACCTTTTAAAAAATGCAATGAAAATGAGTATTAGGAAAATGATCACCTGTTTCAGCGTGTAATACCGAAGTGCTATAACAGTTTACAATTTCCTGCTCATCTCACTCTGTACTGTTAAGGTATTTTGATGCTCGGCGGAGTACTGTTTGAGTAGTACTGTTTTTTTTAAAGTCTTTTTTAAAAAGCTGTTTGAGTAGTACTGTTCTAGACCAGTCTCTTGTCTTTAAAAAACTCTTCCCTTTGCCTGCAAGCAACCCTGAAGCTACTGCCTCATTTCTCTGATTCACTTAACAGTAATACTTCTTGAAAAACCCGTCACCAGTTACTACCTTCACTTCCTTCCTCATCCCCTTAACGTCTCTCCCCGTGCTCTACTGAAACCGCTCTTGCTGAGGTCTCCAGGCCTTATAGTCAGGCAGCATATCCTGGCCCATTTGTACCTGGTATTCAAATAACGACACCCTTCCAGGCTAGTTGGTGAACAGCCCCCATCTCTTCTCTTTCTGTTCTCTCCCTAGGTAAGCTCATTAAACCACATTTATTAGCCACAAAGCCCTGCTCTCTCATGCACCTTCAGACTAAGCACACCCAATCTCCATCTGGATGCCTCAGAGCACCTTGACATGTTCCAAATAAAACCCACATCCCCTTCAAACCCTAGATTCCTGGTGTCAGTGACTGCCATCCAGTTTGCTCAAGCTAAAAATCAACACCCAGAATTATTCCTGATTCTCTCATCCACACCTACATTTAACCTTGTGGCAATCCTGTCAACTCTACCTTGAAAACACACCTTTCCCCACCTTAGTTCAGTTACCACCAGCTCTTACTTGGGCTGCATGCCTTAGCCTCCGAACTGATCTAGTTTCCCACTGGCCTCTGACCTTTTTCTCTATACACAGTAGTTGGAGACATCTTTTAGAAACATAAATTGGGTTATACCTCTCTTTTTGCTTAAAACCCTCCAACAGCTTCTTCCTAACTCCTGGAATAAAACACAAGTTCTTTACCTGGCCTACCTCTCCCAGCCTCTGTCTACCTTTCTAAGGTCACCTCATTTCATTTCCCTTGGCCTTCACCTTGCTCCTGCCTCGTGGCCTTGGCACTCTGCCTGGAACGCCCACTTGTTGTGGTCTGTCTGCCTCCTCTACAGCGCAGGCTCTGTGGGATGAAACCTCAGCTGTCTGTGGACAGGAACTAGGAGCCGGCACTCAAAAAATGAAACTGGCGAATGGAGGGCTATGAGAGTGAGCTTGACCGCTGTGAGATACACACACATTTTCAGAATTACTATTGAAAGAATGTTGATATTCTTAAACACTTTTCTCAACTATATAGCTGCTAATGTTACCTTCTAAAACTACTATAAGCCAACTAAACTGAACACCAACCAAACAAAACCTAAACACGTAAGTCACTGCAGCACCCAGGTCGACACCTATGAAACTAAGAAATCCGAGAGGGACCCAGCCACTTCCCTTCCCCCCACGGTCACAGTGTACTGGCCATTATACTGGAGGGACTCTCTAAGCCATTTCACCTTTTCCTTTGATTGCTTTCATAAACTGTTTTCTTCTTTGGCTTTCACTTTACTTACTCTTTTCTTTTTCCTCTCTCTATCCCTGTTCAACAAGTACAAAGTTTCAGTTACACAAGATAGGTACCAGCAATTTCTAGAGCTCTGCCGGACAACATCGTGTCTGCAGTTAAAAATACTGTATTGTGCACTTAAAAATTTTCCAAAAGGGTAGACATATTAAATGTTCAACCACAATAAAAAATGGTAATAGAAGCTGAAAAAAATCCAGCTAAGTCTTTAATTCTTCCTGCATTTGCAGGGATGAGAAGTAAAAAGGTAAAGAATTAAGAAGAATGTGACTGTACAACAGTGAAAAATATACACTTTACGTCACTTAAGGAATAGTAATGCAATGGCATGTGCTATCACAGTGACTGGTTGACTTTAAGTGGTAAAACATGCACCACCAACAAATGTAAACCTTTTATAAAAAGCATTTTAAAAGGTTAAAATCCTTTTACCAGGGATAGGTAAAAGTAGGTTTACAGTTGTGAGTACACAAAATAGTTTATTCCTGTATTACTACTTATTTATTATTGTATTACAGGTGTAAACCTATTTTTGCCTCCCCCTTTTTTTAATGTATACATTTAACACATTGAATTAAAAATGCATCTACTAGATTTTAAAGCTTTTCTTAATTCACTTTTTTAGTATTGAGACTCTTCTCTCTGTGAAACAGTAAAAAAAAAATCTTACAAAGGGAAGTTACATAATTTTGTAAAGCATTAAAAAAAAGAATTATTACGAAGTCCCATAGAAATATCAACAGGGAGGTACATACTTATTTAGGAAGAGGTTTTATTCTGTAGAATGAGAAGAAAAACCATTTGGAATATTATAAAATGAAATGGGGCAAAGAATAAAACCACTGAATATTTTGTCTAAATATGATAAACCTCACTTTTGCATTCAAAGTGGCACCTGAATAACTATGTCTATACCTATGACTATGACGATGGCTCTACCTATCCGTAAGTAGTTGTTTAGTTTTTAAATAGCTAACACATTCACAAAGCTCAAACAATCAAAAAGTGTGGAATACCTCCCTACATAACACCCCCTGCCCAGTCCTCTTCCCCACAAAGGAAAATGCTTTACTTAATTCCTAAAAGCATTATTTAAACATTTAATTATACTAATTTAATATTTAATGATTAATATACCATTTAAATTTAACAGTTAATAACATTATTTACTTTATTAGCATTCAACATTAAGTAATCTTAATTGAATATACTATCAATGGCTCAACATATTTCATAGTATTAATATTTAATCCATTAAATATGTTTGGAGCTCTTTCCGTGTCTGCACACAAAGCTTCTTCTTGTTTTATAGCCTCGGAGGCCCCAACTGGAGGCTGCCCCCAAACTCATGAGACCAGTCCCCTACTGAAGGACTTTCAGATTGTTCATAAACTTTCATTATTCAACTATGTTTCAAGCAATGACTTGATAAAAATATCGTGTTGTATGTATGTAGGGTCCCTCTGAGGTAAATCTCTAGGAAGAGAAGAACTTCGGGAGAAGAGCTGAGTGTAAGAGTGAGTTTGTACTTTCACAGGTACTTCCATTCCCCCCGCACGGCGGCCGTACCACGCCACGGCACCTCGGAGAGTGTCTCCCTACATCTTGGACAGAAACTTTCCGATTTCTGCCCGTTTGGTAAGTGTAAAAAAAAAAAAAATGGCACCTCCGTGATTTGAATTCACATTTCTGTTTTCATAAGCAAGGCTGAGTACATTTTCTTCTTTGTAAGAGCTATTTATCTCCCTTTTTGATGTTAGCTTCTATGATACTTTTTTTGACATTTGTTTCAACATTTGATTAATAATTTAACTCTCCATACAAAAATGCAAAGCCTCATGGTTTCCAATTTGTGTTTGGTTGTTTATTTTATTAGCCTTAATTTAAATTTCCTGTTGTTTTAAAGTACCAAATCTTGGATATAGTAATTCTCTTTTTAAAGTAATGATGATTTTTTTTCCATTATTACTTCCTCCTTCCTGCTTTCTTTTGATGTATTTCTGGAGTTTTTATTATTTACCACTAAAACTATTCCTGAACCTGTCGTCTACTTTCTGTCATTTTTTAAACAGGACTTTTTAAAATTTTTTGAGAGAAATGTTTAGTTCCTTACCCCTCCCTCCTTCCAAATAACAGCACTTAAGTTTTTATATGTCTTCTGAGTATGCTGTCAGTCACATTTCATGGTTTTTGCTATATAATGTTCCCAGTTATTTTTAAAAAGGCCTATAATTGTATTTTGATGTCATCTTTGATTCAAGTGTTATTTAGGAAGTATTTTAAACATGCTGGCTTTTAAAAGTAGCTGGCTATAAAAATATTTATTCTTGTTATTCAAGTCTATTTTTATTGCATTGCGATCTGAGAATGTAATCTTTATAATTTTTTTTTTGCAGTTTTAGAATTAAGTTTTCTTAGTCTTTCAGAAACCAAATAGAAGTAATTTTTGTATTATCCCCGCCTCTTTCCTCTTGGGCATCACCAGACGTTAATATGCTAGCAGTTCTGATTACATATCCAAATACAAACTGAGGGAATAATGCCCTGAAATTTCCATTAAAAAAAAACACATTACCTGAAACATATCTGTGTCTTTATCATGCGTGTACTCGACCACCACAGTCTGATTCCTTGACAGAGTGTATGATATACTGTGCTGGCCTTTGCAGCTGATAGCCTAATAATGAAATAAAAATACATAAAAATTCATTAATTTTTTGTTTCAACAACTTAACCACAGTTCTGTTTGCAGTTAAGACACATTATTCCACCAGCAAAGCCCAACACAAGTCAGCATTTTCCCAACACTCAGAGCCACCCCTGTGCCGCGCCCTGAGTTACAGAGCAGCCCATGGCCACAAGTCTGCTTTTACCAAACGTCCAATCTTAAGCTGAACAACATTTTACTCATTTAAATTCAAAGCTAATTTACTAGTTTGCAAGACTTGATTTAATCATATTCCCAGGGGCAGATGTGGGGAAAGCACTTCCTCAATGTTACCTTAAGTAAGTGATAGAATTTTTTGACTAACATGATAGCTTTAAAATTTTAGGGCTTATTTCACACTACAACAGGTAAGTCAGTAACATTTTGTTATGGTATTTTTCCTGTGTAATGGAGATTATAATCATACTACAAGAATCACCGAAAAAACTGTAAATGTTCTGTAAGAATTTCTATAGCATATACTTTTCTAGCTATAATCATACTTATAGGAGGACCCCTCAAAAACAGTATTTATAAAAGATTGTGTATTTAATTTTTCCACTGCTCAAAATGTTTTTGAACTTGTGCATTTTGATGCCTTTTAGTATTTCTGCTGTTTTCACCTCTTCCACATCAACAAAATGTTTCCCTTTAAAGACTTTTTCCATCTGGGAAACAAACACAAAAAAGTTGTTCCGGGTGAGATCAGGTGAATAGAAAGGGTAGGGTATGGGGGTCATGCCATTTTTGGTCCAAAACTCTGAACATTCAGTGTGGTGTGAGTGAGTGTGCCCATAAATCACCCATCATGAAATGGGCAAACATGTTGAAAGAGTCTTAAAAAAAAAATCCACTGAAGCCAAACACAGCCTCTCACAACAATGCCAGCTGGCACACTGACACAAATGGTTCCTAGAATACCCACCTAGTGAGGGGAAGCCTGTATTACAAGGGGCCTGCCTTCAGAAGGTAATTCTGGGTTTTTCTGGGTCCCTCCTCATACAGCCTGTTCTATATCTTATTTAAATATTCTATAAGCAGTTGCTTAACCCAGATATTTACTGAATTGATAAATAAGGTAGCTAAGTTAGTTTTATCCTTTTAATTCTTAGACTAAAGTTAAGTCTTTTTCAAAAAAAAAATCTAGAAACCAAGAATACAACATTGCTTTTATTTTCTCCATAATGAAATCTTTGAACACACATCTTCAGTGGCGATCACATACTTTTAAGTTTCCAAACTAACAATGAAGTTTACTTAAACGATACTCCAAGTTACTTCAATTACATTTTATCCATTCTACTTTCACGTATCTTCATTCCTGCTCTTTCATATTAAGTATAATAAAACTTTAATAAGCCTACCTAGTAAGCACTTACTGAAGATTATACTGTATAAAGAGCAAGAACGCATTTGGAAGTGGACGGACACACACAGCACATCAATGAAAATGTCTGAACACGCGCATCTGGCTCACACAATTGCTCGGAGTCATAAGCAGTGCAACAGCCCAAATCAGGTGTGGAGCGAGCACGGCTCATCTCATGGTTATTCAGCCACGCGCCCCGAGAAACCGAAGGGTGGAACTGATGTTTTGTTGTGCACGCTTCATTAAGACACCACAAGTATTAGAAATAATATTTTATGTATTTAATGTGGTCGGGAATCTAAAAAATACTTCTTATACTACTCAACTTTAGCAACAAACATAATCTTTGATTTTTATTGGCATGAGTGAGATAAATTCAATAGTAGTGATAAAATGACATTTTTGAAAGCCAAATTAATATACAACTATTTCCAATTTAAGATGAGTGGATGTTTATCTTTACGGTTAAGTGAAAAAAACCCATGACCTTAAAAAGATAAATTTATTATCTTTCTGTTATCTTAAAATTATTATAAACTGTGTATACTCCATAGCATGCTGGTAGTTTTAACATCTAAACAGGTCTTCCAAATTTGCTGGGGCACCAGTGTGTGAAGACCTGCTCTGCTCACCCCATGACTTCTCACAGCCCTGGACACACTCCCGCCACACTGCGCCGCTCTGGCGGGCACCAGAAATAGCCCTTTTAGAGGCCCTACGTCGTTACTGGACCCAATTCTTCTAAGGTATTTTATTCTATAAATTCTTCTTCTGACTCAAACTATTATAAGCCTACGAAACATTAAAAAGTCTATTTACAGAGAAAGTGGCACCACACCTGGGAACTGCCCACAGCAAAGGGAAGCACAAAGACAGAGGCGGACCCCAGCCTAGTGGACCCCGGCCTCATAGCGGACCCGAAACAAGGAAGAAAGTGCGGGGACTCTGGCGCTTAGAACGCCTGACCCAGGACACTATGAGAATTAAGCCCATTAAGGAATATTTGCAATTTCAAACTTCTGCTAGTTTTTTTTTTTTTTTTTTTTAATGTGGCTAAACCTGAATCACCAGGGTTAGGAAGGGTGGATGCTTTGGGATTAGAAAAAACGCTTTTTCTGAAACTTTTGATTAAGGAAGTCCCAGCCAAGGGCTACATTCCAGAAGCCTCTAGATTTGGGAAGGCTGGGAAGTGGGGAAAGCGATTCTGCAGGGAGAAACAAGACCCAGGAGGTGCGAGAGGCCCCCAGCATCAGGCGGTGTGCTGCCCTGTGTGCAGCAGGGAGTCACTGCTGAGCCCGGAGAGGAGGGCTGCCAGTGTGCTTGTGCCCAACCTCCCCCCTGACCCCCCAGGGCCCAAACAGGCTGCACCCACAGGGAGAAGCTTGGTGATGAGAGGGCCTGAGAAGCCTGGGATTTAAGCCAGGACTGAGAATTGGAGCAACAGGTCCAGTCAAAACTGGACAGGCAAGGCCACCAGGGGAGCCAAATTCCCTTGGCATACATTAGGGTTCACATAATCTTGTTGCGTATTAAAGTTTAGAGTGGGGCCAGACCTGCAAGGTTCGGGGAAGCTAAGAGGAGAGTTTAAGCTTGACATCAGTTTTTGCTTTCTTGTGGAAGTATATGAGGCCTTAAGCTGTTTTATTTTGGTTACAAGTATCAATTTTTGAACAATACTTTTTAACATTTAAAACAGGACGTTCGGAAATACAGCTTGTAGTAAATTAGAGATTCACTGACTTGAGTCAACCATTCAGGTGTTATGGAAATAAAAATTGCCCCAAGGCACCAAGTTGCTTTGAAATCTGATATTTCTGAAATATCAGAGAATGGGTAAGGCCTTCTCTTGGCACTCGCTATAATTTAGTTCAAACACAATTACTGTAACATAATGTGATTTTACTATACTAACACAAATTTGGAAACGAAACACTTTAAAGTTATAGGGAAAACCAGCCCAACCAGCTTGCCTGGTAGACAACAGCGATTTTCCACATTTGTGTTTCTATTGCGACGAGAAGGCAGGGCTGAAGGCAGAGCCGGTCTTGTCTCTTCTCCCACCCCCAGCACAGGGGGCACGTGAGCATTCAGCGCACGTCAGATGAATGCATGAACTGCTACAGATGCAAGATGAGATTTAGAGGTTTAGAGCTTCCTTCCCCAGGTCTTCCCCTCCTCCTCCCACTTTTCACCAGCAAAGGTACCATTAGTGACACTCTCAGCCCCAATTTATTTCATGTGAATTTTATCCAGTTAAAAATATCACAATTGGACAATTACAGATTAGACAATTACAATTACAGATCCACAGAATAAAGGATTCTAACTTTATCCAGCCTAGAAATTGAAGCACTACGCCACCATCGCAGACGCCCGAACCAGGCCCTTTCTGAGCCAGGACACTTTCTTTCCCTAGGAAAAGATCAGGGTTTTCTGAGTTTTACCATGGCAGAGCTCAGCTCAGCCCAGACACCCTCTGCCATTGGGCGGAACAGCTAGAACCGGCTATCCTGGCCCAACTTTAAATGTCAGAGAGCTCTCTGAGCCTCCAGACTCTGAAACAAACATGGTACATAATGTCTACAGAACTGTCTTCCTCTCACCAACTTGCATGTGCACACACACACACTCGCAAAGGCACTTACAAAGGCGCATAATGTGGGCTAACACCAGAAAGGCAATCCTGTAAGATGCATACTGGGGTGGACACACGTCTTCAGGGCAGCCAGAGAGCTTTCATTCATATTTTAAAAGTACAAGGGAAATAACCAAATCTTTTATCTGTTAAGAAGCCATGGTGTGAGCTCTCAATCACAAAGTAGAAGGGGGAAAAAACACTGAGAAACTGGTTTCTAGACAATGCTAATTTATCGTGGTTATGATTTAGCCCATTTAACTTCAGCTCTATAAGGCTGCCAAGTGAGCCTTTAGCCACTATGAAGGGAGAGAAAACGGAATTCATCACTGCGGCAGACGTATCGGTTACCTGCCTAATGCCTTTCTGCCTGTTAGCAGAGCTGGCTTCCCATGGAAAAGCCTGAACACGGCGTGGCCGGCTCTCCCACTCTCCTCTGAAGCCAGCACATGCAAATGTGAGCCAGTCCAGACCAGCGTGGAGCTCTTGGGGGTGGGGGACATCAGGAGAGGTTCTCTCCTTTCTCTGTCAATAAAATGTTAATGTGGTACTTGGAGCTGGGGTGGTTATCCTGCAACATGAGAGGAAGGTCAAAGGCTCTCAGAGAAGCAGGCTGGCCCTGACATCTTTGAGTTGGACCAAATCTGAAACTACCTGCCCCAGACTTCCATGAGAAAAATGAGGGGTTTAGGTTGCCTTTGGCGGGGTATTGTGTTACTTGCAGTTGAAAGTATCATTACATTGTTTGGCCCAAACATTTTTCCCTCCTCCTAGGTTTCCTATTGCAGTGGACAGAACAACCGCATTCCCGGTCACTCCGACTTGGAAGCTCCTCACCGTCTCAGAGCCCTGTCCTGCCACTGCAGTCCATGCACAGGTAGCACTGTCACCACCACAGCTGATCTCAGGCAGAGTCACAGCCAGGCTTGCTAGGTTTAGCTCATGAAGGCAAAAATCAAATACAAAGTGAAGAAATCACATGCAACACTTCACTTTTTCTCCTCAAATACAAAGTAGTTATTGGGCAACCAGTAATTACAAAACCAGTTTATTCCCCAAAGGAACTTTACAATCAGCTCTTTGATAGCCCCTAACTTGCTGCTTTGGAGATTAGGTGTAATGCAATTCGCCTTCCCTTGAAACTGGGCTGCCCTTAGTAACTTGCTGGCCAACAGACTGCGGCGTTAAGTGACATGTGAGACTTCGAGGCTGGGACAGAGGAAGCCTTGCAGCTCCCGCCTGCCACCCTTGCACACTTGCTCTTGGAGTCCCAGACCATCATAGAAGAAACCCAGGCTAGGAGAGGCATCCAGGAGACACAAATGACATGTGAGCGAAGGAGCCACTTGGAAATGAACCCTTCAGTTCCGGCTGCCCCCGCATTTACCATGTGTACTCTTCCCAAATTCCTGATCCTCACAAAACCGTGAACTGAGTTGAATGGTTTTTGCTAAGCCAGTAAGTTCTGTAGTAGTCAGCTACACAACAGAACAACTGAACCAATCAGTTTCAAGGCCTGTCAGTGCCAGGGCATTTTTTCTGATATGTTAGCATTTGTGATGAGTCCCATAGGACATGATGGCGATTTGTGTGCTCGCCTTCCCCACGCCTGAGGGCACGGGGCTCGTATAGGTAGCAGAGCGCTTCCACCAGAGCAGGCGGTTTCATGTGCTCCTGAGTGCATGCATGTTAAGAGGCTGTCTGCGGTTGGAGCAAACATGTGTTCTTACTGAGATAATCTTCAGCTGCTGGATGACTGAGATGCGAAGAAAATTATATATTCGTATTTATAGTATACAATTAATATGTATACGTTAATATAGAAAAGGAATCTGGACAGCATTCAAAGCATTTTCAGAGGAGGCAAACGCCACCAAACTTGTCACATGGACAATTTTTAGTCTTTACACGTTTGGAGCAGGAATAGAAGGGGCACTAGGAGGACAGGAGAAGAAAACCCGTCAGTTTAGAAGGTAGGACGCCCAGCTTTGGCAAACCACACATACTGTGTATAACGGCGGGGCATTTCTCACTAAATTAGACTCGACCTCATTTCAAGGAATGCCACGTGTGTATGTGAATCTGAGTTTCAAATGAAATTCTTTTTCTTCAAATCCGCATCTCATTTTTCTATTACTGTGTCTTAGAAGCAAATGACTCAAGGGTTTAACAGCCCCTCTCGTCTGGCTGTCCTGGAGGCTGACTGCTGCAGAACTGCGGTCCCTGTCCTGGGGTTGCACGGCGTCTGGCCACCTCAGATGAACATATTGCTGGAAACAGCAGCAGCCTGCATACCTTCTCTCCTCTGTGAGTGGATGTCATCAGGGTTGTTTTTGCCTCTCAAAAGAGGGCCAGAGACCTGGTGTGGCTTCTGCATCGCAGGAACCTTTCCCAGATGAATCTCGAGTTTTCACAGGGCTGCTCTGAAGAGCTCTGCATCGCGTGCCTGAACACAGTGGTGTTCTGTGATGCCATTCGCTGCACACACCCCGTCCTTCGGTTTCCAACGAACACCTCCGCAGGAAGTCAGAGACGTTCTAACAGCCCACCTGCTGGGGGCAGACCCAGGAAATCTCAGGGAGCCAGTGACCTCGTTGTCTTTGGGGTTCTACCAAGAAACATACATGAGCTTGTGTTCCCAACTGCCTTCGAAATAATGTCCACAACTCACACTCTTAAATAAGGCACGGTAGCGTAAGCACAGGTTTCCAAGCCGATTATACTGCATGTTTCAGGCAGGTTTCTTTTCAGTCACTTTAACTGTTAGTTCTAATACATGAGTTAATATTTCAGGCTATTATACAATTTAAATAAATAACTGCAAAACCATTGCTGCAGAAAGGGCCTGATAAAACGGAAAAACAACTACGCTGGCCTCTCACGGCGGTTCTGGTTACTGAACACGAGCGTTCTGTGACAGGGCGCACTGCTACAGACGCCATGTGTTAGCTGGTGTGGGAAAACATAATAATAGAATCCGTCTGGAAGTAGGACTGAGTGAGGCCAATGATTTGAACCTTTTTCGTTCAAAAACAACTTCTGGTGTTGATGTTTATGGCAGAAATGTGCACATTTATGAGCAAATCAATGAGTTTGCTGTGAACTGTGCGGCAGCTTGGAAATCACTGCTAAATGACTTGACTAAGCAGGTCCGTGCACTCAGGGGTGCCGGGCAGTGAGGGTGGGGAAGGTACTGGAGGGTGTCAGCATATATGGTGACAGGCCAGCTGCCCGTGAGGTCACCGGCGGTGCATCGCTTCACCACACTCTCCACCGACAGCACAGCACGTGACGGAACACTGGGCAAAGGAAAACATTCATGCCAGACGGCTGTCCCAGTACGACCACCTCGTTTGTCCTGCTGGGCTCCTAGTTCACAGGGTCTTTAGGGAGGGAGAGTAAGAGCGTGTGTGGGCACTGCAGAGGTCAACTTGGTCGCTGGATTCTGATGCTGAGAAAACAAAACACCAGACCCCAGGCTTGAATCCCAGTCCAGTCACTCACCAGCTGCGCACAAATCACGTAACGTCTCCTGTGGGTTTTTAGTTGTTACCTTTCTTTATATTTCATCGACAGAGACAGTCGGTGCCCACAGCACCGATTTCACTGTATCCACAGTAGAGGGAACAGGGCACAACGTGGGATCATCCCTCCGCAAACGCACACCTGCACGGAGAGCGCTGCTGCAAGGCCCAAAGGGGTTTGGTGTCAGCTCCGCAGAGCCTGCAACATACGCTTCAAAGATTATTACTATTCTGTTCAGCTTTAAGTATATGCTAGATATTGACCATATTAATTAGAGATACTCCTGGAAGGCAAACATGTGTTTCCAGAACTAATGACTTTTATGTCAGGCTGACAAGTATAATTGGGCAATAAATCCTCAATCAGTCTGGTTCAAACTGCTACAGGAAAGATGAGGTCCATGCCATCCCTGTCAATTTATGTATAAAATATGTATGAGTGCTATTTCTAAACAGAGGAAGTGGCTAAAGGAATTCATAATTTATTTCTGCATGAATATACTCTTTAAAATATTATATCTTTTCAACAGGCCATGTTTCAAACGAGTGCCCAAATCACAGCTATGATTAGAAAGTCACAAAATGCTACCTTGGATTGCATCGAAATCAACAGTGTTTTGTTCAATAAATAAATCAAAATGATAAGTCTATTTGTTAGAGGCAATAGCTTTGACTTTGGCATCAGGCCACTCCCACACCTGTCTGGGATCAGCTCACTAAGCCATTTGATAAGCACTGGCAGGGAACGGGCTACACGCACAGTGCTGGACAGGGGCCGGGACAGAGGTGGCCAGTTCGGCACCCACAGACAGCAGAGAGGGCAAGAACATCTGGGGAGACTGTTTCTGATCTGGAGTCATCCCTCAGTGCACTGCAGAGGGACCCGGTCGGTGGTGCTGGTGCAGAAGCGAGGACTAGACTTGGGTACAGTTCACAACACATGGTACAATGGGCGCTGCTGCAGAGCGGGGCAAGAACACATTCTCGTGCCATGTGGTATGGCGATCTGTCCCAGACACTCTCCTGCTTACACGGGACTGAAAGCCCCCCGAGGGCAGGGACTCCTGTCTTTTTAAACCAGGCTTCAGTTCAGGCACCGCAGTATTGCATGAACTCCCGCTCCCCAAGGACCGGCTGTGGGACTCTGGGTACAGTCCCTGAGCACTCTGTGCTTCGGTGCATCATCTTACCAACGCTGGTCCGTGTCCAGGAAAGTCACTGCTGTCTAAGGGCCAAGATGCTTCAGCTATATCTATATCCGCCCGTCTATCACAAAGTTCTGAACAAGTAAAAGGTTCAGATTCCAGTTCATGTAGACTATTTCATGATAGTTCTAAAACCTTTTTGGCGAACCTTATGTGCATTCTCCTCTTTCAGTGACCCTGTCTCATCTCCTTAGGGAGTAGGGGTGGAGTTCACTTTCCCCACACAAGGACACGTGTCTATACACACAAACATGTCACATTACCACACTGTGTGCACCAGTCTCCAAAAATGACAGCCTATCTTTAACCGTGACTTTGAAAGTGCACCCTTTAGTGCCAACCCTAGAGACCTCGCCCCACAAAGACATCATCACTTCGAGTGGGAGCTCCCACAGAGCAGGAAGGGCGAGGAAGGGGCACAGTCCCGAAAGTTCACAGCAGTGCTCCGGAACTGCACCCATCTCAATGCACACAGCAGACACTGGAACTGCCAGCTACCGAGGGTCCAGCCTTGCAACAAGGACCAGCCTGTGGTCATCCGGAAGAGAGCAGGGACCACATTTGTCTGGTAAGAGGTAGAGAAAGTGACCTCCAACAAATTCTTTCTTTAACAGCCATGCATTTGCTTTTGAGCACTTTTTAGTTCTAGACACGAGCAAGAAGGGGCATGGGAAGAAGTGAAGATGATGACATATACTTGTAAAATGACAGTTATTTCAGTGAAAATTAAAGCAATGGTGAGTGTACACCTTAAGCCTAAGAGAGGGAGAGAAACCTAACTGCAGTCGCACATTAAGAACAGGAGTTGGGAAACTTTATAGAGAGAGACTTAGTTGGTCAATGGATAATACTTTAAAGATGTGTGTGAATCTGTCTGCTGCTACATCTAACACCTATCTGAACAAATATTTGCATACATACATACTACTTACCACAGGAAATAAAGCTAATTAAGTCAACAAACCCTAATAAATAAGAATCATAAATTAAAATAGAGCATTTTGCAAAATGACTACACTGAAAAAGTAAAATTTATTGTTCAAGAATTCATTTATGTAGTTCTTTTTTAATGTATTTACCAGATAAACAAGGTATACCTGTTTCTAAAAAACACTGGGTAAAAAATATACAGGTGCCCACCATAAACTGTGTGCCACAGTGAATCAATAGTAATGCAAGCCCTAATTTGTGGCCATGACCAGGAAAACTTCCAGATGCTCTAAACTGAATCTGACATAAATCGATTTTACACTAAGACACAACAAAGACCTGCCATATAATTATTTAATATGCAGGTCGGTTTATCAGCTGTCAAAGTGATCCCTTGAGCACTGCAGGATAAAAAGGCTGAAATTTACCCCTGCTCAAAATAGAACAGAATACAAAACCCTACTGGTTATTACAGTGATAGAGCAAAGGCCCACATTTAAAAAAAAGGGGATGTTTTCATTTCTTTCCCACATTTTACTTGGAATTTCTTTTTGAAGACTGGCCTAAATTTAAAATTTGTCCATCTGCTGAAGAATCTCATTTTTTTTAATGGGCTAAAACCAGTTCAATAAGGCCACGTCATAATTATATGGAAACATGAAAATATTTACTTTCTAAAGACAACATTTATCTTGGTAGTTGGTATTTTCAAGATGTTGAGCCTGCTGGAATCATGCAAATTCCAATCCTAATACAAAATAGTTTAAATAAGACAAGAGCTGTCCTTCCTTGGAAGTACAGGAAACACACACGTATGTAATTTGTACGGCCTGCCACCACACATGCCATTCATACATGATTTTGGCAGAAACCTGGGTACATATTTGGATGTTACTCATCGAGCCTCATTCAACTGAAGTTCTTAAAGGGCCCTTTTATCTGTGTGTCCTTGGATGATATTGTTAATCTATTTCTTAATCTGTAAAGTACTCAACTACCTTGAAGGGTTATTGGAAAAACTGAGATGATGTTTATAAAGGATCCAGGGCACAGTGCCCAACACACTATTACATTCAGCTATTTTTTATTACTAAAACCTTTAAAATCTCAATTGGGTAAGTTAATACTTAATTCTGTAAGGTCCTCCAAGTTTCTGATTGATTTCTAAGGCAAAGAATATTTTTAATTAGGTACTGTGTGTGCAAAGCACCAAATGTCACAAGGGGAGAGTATGCTCCTTCCAATTGCAGACCTGAATCAGCAATTCGCTAGTTTTACTGTGGGTCCTCTCCGGGAAAATCGGCGTCTACTTCAGCACGGAACACACGTAAGAAGTGACAGCGTGCCGTACACAACATGCTGCTCCTGCTTCTTCCACCTAACAGTGCAACCTGTGGAATGGTCTATATCCCTAGCTATTAGTGCTGTCTCGTTCTCTTTGATGATGCACAGACATAGCCTTACTTATGCAGTAAGTCTATTTTATTTAATTTAAAAGTTACTGTTGTTTGTTTTACAAGCAATGCAGCACAGAGCATCCATGTAATCACTTTGCATATGGGAGGATGTCTCTACGGGACAAATGCCTAGAAATAAAAGTGCTGGATCAAATGGTATGTGCAGTTTTAATACTGAAAGTTATTGTCAAACTACTTTTCATAGGAGCTATACCAATTTAAAGCCTCAGCAGATGTATACAAGAGTGAGATTCCCTACACTCACAGGGAGTTATGAAATGTTGTGGTCTGTAGTGGCTAGTCTGTGAAAATGATATCACTGTGCCTCTTTTTAAAAACAAGGGCAGCTGGTTTTTCCCCCTCACTCAAGAATATGTTTATTGATTTGAGAGAGAGACAGAGAGACATCAATTGAGCAACATCGACTGATTGCCTCCAATATGTGCCCTGACCAGGGATCAAACCCACAACCTAGGCATGTGCCCTGACTGGGGATTGACCCAGGAACCTTTGGGTGTGCAGGACACCGCCCCAAGCACCTGGCCAGGGCCATCACTGTGCTTTTAGTTAGCAACTAGCAATTCTACTATCATGACTGAAGCTGAATATGTTTTAAAATGCTTAAAAGTCATCTCTTTTTCTTTAATATCAACTTTCTCTATACTTTGTCCATGACTCTTGAGTTACTGATCTTTTTCTTATGGATCAGTGGGTACTCCTACACATTAACGAAATCATCCCTGTTGTTGTTGTAAATTCCCCCACCCATTTAGATTTTCATTTTAATTAAGATGGGTTTTTTGCCATGTACATTTTTTATAAGTGTAGACAATAAAATGTCAGTATTTTTAATGGTTTCCAGATTTTACCACATAATTAGTAAGCCTTTCCTCACTCCCAGATAAAGCTAAGAATTTTCCATTCCTCGTTAAACTATATTTTTATTTTACTTTTTATGTGTAAAATATTACTTGAACACTTGTATGAACAGTTGTGTTTGTAAAGAAGAAACAGTTTCTATTTTCAGCGTATAAAGGTCATATTACATACGTACAATGCAAAGTTCTTTTTCTCCTTGTATTTCCTGTACATTTTAAGGAAAGTGATGCTGTTATAGGATACATAACAATCATAACTCAGACTTTCACTGGGTTGCATCCCTTTTTATTCTACAGAAGCCTTTTTTTTACTTCATTAATAGTTTTTTACCCTGCATTAAAGCTTTAAGATCGCAACTTCTGCTTGCTTTCGTTTGCTTGCGTTTCATTGGCAGGGTCCATAATTTTATGCTCAATATAAATAACATTTTCAGATGTGTCTTATATATACCCTGTAATTATATTTTTATGTGATCCAATTTTTTCAATATGTAAGTTTAGAACATTTACATATATTGACAGGTACAAGATATATGCTATACTTCCAGCTTATCCTGCTATTATTGTTTTTGATTAAAAATAGCTTTACTGAGTTATAATTAAGAGATAAGCTTCATCTATTTAAAATATACAATTTTGTAAGTTTCACATGTTCATACATCTATGAAACCCGCCATCATGATAAAAATTGTGTGCATATCTATAACCCATATAACTTTCCTCACCATGCCCCTTTGAATTCATCCCTCCCTTCCAACCACTTCCCTCATGCCCAGGCAGCCAATGATTTTTTTCTGTCACCATAAACTAGATTGCATTTTCTAGCATTTTCTAGAAATGAAATCTTACCCTATGTACTATTTTTTTTTTTGGGGGGGGGTGGCTTCTTTCACTTAACATCATTATTCTGGGATTTATCCACGTTGTTGCATGTGTCAACAGTTCATTACTTTTACTGCTAAGGAGTATTTCCGTGTAAGGGTAAACCACAATCTGTTCATCCATTCATTTGCTGATGGACATCAGGTTAGTTCTTATTTTTGGCAAATGCAAATGAGGTTGTTATAAATATTTATGTGCAAGTGTTTCTATGAACATATGTTTTCCATTCTCTTGAGTAAATACCTAGGAGTAAAGCAGCTGCACATATGGCAGGTACACATTTAACTTTTTAAGAAACTGCCAAATTATTTCCCCAACTGGTTGCACCGCTTGGCGTTCCCATTACCAGTGAGCGTGAGTTCCACTTGCTCCATGTCCCGTCAGCCCATGGTATTGTCATCTTTTAATCCTAGCCATCCTTATGAGTATGGCGTGACATCTCAATGTGGTTTTAACTGGTGTTTCCTTAGCGACTAATGACACCAAGACGACTTTCACACGCTCATGTGACACCTGTATATCTTCTTCGGTAGCGTGTCTGCTCTAATCTTTTGGCCATATTTAAAGATTAGGCTATTTTCTTATTATTGAGTTTTGGGAATTCTTTATATATTCTGAAAACAAATTCTTTTTTTTATCAGAAAGATGATTTGCAAATATTTTTCTCCCAGTCTACATCTTATCTTTCCATTCTCTCACAATCTTTTTTAAAGAGCAAATGCTTTTTATTTTTATGTTTAATTTATCAATTTGTCCTTTATGAATCATGCTTTTGGTTTTCTGTCTAAGAAATCTTTGTTTAATCCAAAATCACAAAAATATTTCTCGTATGTTTCCTTTTAGAAGTTTTATATTTAGGTCTATGATCCATTTTGAGCTAATTTTTGTACATAGTGAAAGGTACGAATCAAGGTTGGTATTTCTGCACATGGATATCCAAATGGCCCAGCGCCTTAAAATGCTATTTATTTTCAATGGAATTTCCTTTGCACATTTGATGACGATCAGTTGTTCATATGCACGTGGGCCTGTTTTTGGGCTCCGTTATACATCTTTTCATCAGTATCACAGTCTTCATTACTGTAGTTTTAAAAAAGTCTTGAGGTCAGTGTAAGCATTCTGATTCTGTTGTTCTTTTTCAATGCTGCTTTGGCGTTTTTAGGTTTTTGTATTTTCAAGGGCATGCCAATTTTTAAAAAGCCTACTGGAGTTATCCCTGGGGGTGTGTCGAATTTATAAATCAATTCGATAAGAACTGACACAAAGACTGAGTGTTCTGATCCATGCAAATGGCATAGCTCTTCATATATTTAGAGATATGTCCTATCTCTCGGCGATGTTTTATAGTTTTCAATGCACAAGTCTTACACACCTTTTGTTAGAGTCAGCCCTAAGCACAGCCAATGCTTACCTGACTGTTATATTCTGTAAAGTTATATTCTGTAAAGTTATTATATCTGTTATATTCACAAATATTTAAAGTTATTACAAACACTGAATTAGTGAATAACTAGGACAGTGATTTTTCAAACAGCGAGCCACAAGAATGTTTGAAACATGCACAACCTGACTATTTAGTCAGGGGAACTGACTTCTTTTCCCTTAGATTGTCAAATAAAAAAATGACAGTAAGACAATAATAGCTGTCTAGTGTGAATTAATCAAAATTATATGCTGTTTTTGTCAGAGCTGTAAAAATGTAATTTTTGGTGTCCCTGAAGAATTTAAGTAATTAGTTTATGTGGCCATGAGAGGAAAGAGGCTGAAAATTCCTGACCAAGGGGAAATATGGGGTTAGGTTCCTGGGAGCCTCTGGATACAATGTTTTTGTCAATTGATAAAAATGTTACCTTTTTCATGCATGTTTCTGTTTTAAAGATACCTCATTTATATACATTTCGTACAGATAACTGTTTATGGTATGAGAGTTGCAACAAAAAGGCAGACTGTTGTCTTGTTCAACCTCAGAACTCAAATTCTTGACTGCGCTGCTCACACCCACAATGACTGGGAAAGTGCCACCCATAGTGACTGGAGGGCCACAGATAAGCTTTAGTGAGTGGCTGAATCTGCAAATACGGACTCTGAAAATAATAAGGATCTTTACATGTGTGGTGCTACTTACTATAAGTGGTTATTTTTTTAAAATTCCATTTCTGAGCTTCTGTAGTGCCTTTTAAAAAATCTTTCACACTGTGGTCTGTGCTTTCTTTGCCTTATGTTCTGTGTTTTATATGATTACTCAGAAGAGTTACATTTCTATTTTTGTGGTTACTTTTATACAGACAACTACATAAACATTGCTGCACTCACTAATGAGAGCAATGATAAATGAGACTGTTTTCATTTCCTCTCTATCATCCTCCCCCACACACTTTTAATTGATTTTATAATGTTTCTTGCTGTTTGCTTTTTTTAACCACCAAGTATTCTTACATCTTTCTGTTTTCAATGATTTTGTCTCCCAGCTATAAAATCCGAGGACATTAGTGTGCATAATGTCTTCTCACCTTTCCTCCTCTTCCTCCCACCTTTTATTTTATTATTTATTATTTCTATGTCGTCAGATTTTATAACATTTACATTCTTTTCTGTGGCAATCACTCTCTCTTGTTTTAGTTCTACGGAGCACACTGAATTTAATGACGAGATGCCAGTCTCTATGCCAGAGAGTCCCCATTCACCTCCTATTTGGCTGAAATTTGTCTTCTGGTAATTTCTTCAGTAAGGGCTCACAAAAATTCTATATCCTGAGTTCTTACATGTTCACCAATATTTGTCTGTTGGCTGTACGTTTAAAAGAAATTTGGGCTAACTAAAGAAAGCTCGGGCCACAATATTATTAAATCCTTGGGCAAAGAATCAAAGCATCTAGCATTGTGCAGGAACCTTCTGAACAATCCTCAGATGAAATAAGCCTCTAGTGAAAATGAATAAAAGTTATTATACACAAAAATGCTCTTTCCTCTGCATATTCTATCTTAAAACCTTTACATTCTGACAGTATCTGATGAGGATCCAGAAGTATTCAAAGAAATAGGGACGTCGTATAACACAGCCGCCCGGTGGTGACAACAGCAGTGCTGGGATGTGATGCGACCGTGGAAAGAATGTTGGACACAGAGCAAGACACTTAGCTTGAGGGTCAGTCCCAACAACAACTAACCAAGTCCTTAGGCATGTTTCTAAAACCTTACACATCTGCTAAAAGAGGAAAGCCATGGAAAAGACTTTAAATGCCACCTTCCATTGTAAGAAAGTATTTTTGCCCTGACCGGCATGGCTCGTTTGGTTGAGCATCGTGCGGCAAAGCACAAAGTCGCTGGTTTGATGCCTGGTCAGGGCACACGCCTGGGTTGCAAGCCAGGTTCCCAGTTGGGGTTGTGCAAGAGGCAACTGATTGATGTTTCTCTCACACATGGATGTTTCTCTCCCTCTCTTTCTCAGTCCCTTCCCCTCTCCCTAAAATAAACAAGTAAAATTAAAAAAATACATTTTATGTATGGTGAAGAATTACTGTTGTCATCCCCTACTCAACTTTAGCTATTAATAAAATCGATTTACATTCCTTGAGACATTAAGAGCTGAAAGACAAGAATAAGGGGTAAGGGGCATCTCAGAGAAAACAGTTTGATGGGCAAAAGCTGTGGATAATCCATTTACACATAATCAAAATATCACTGGGAAAGTAAAATGGCTTGCTATTGAGTACAGTGGGATTCAGATCTAATTTGGTGTTGACGTCAGTACGATTATCACCATTGACCAGAAGGTCTAGCCGTGCAGTAGACAACACAATGTTTATTCCTTGGGTGATGCCGTGGAACCAAACTCCCGGAACTGCAGCTAGAAACGACCAGGGTCACCGTTGTGCCGTCACACTTGCTGTCTCGCTGAAGGAAGAGAACTGAAGGGACAGACTTGCCTTAGGACTCTGCCTCTAGCTTGCTGCTTAAAATAAACCAGCCCTGCCTCTAATTTCCGGGAAGAGACAGAATATAAATAAATTTTACCCAAAACAAAGGTGTTGCTAGCTAGCGGATGAAGCCTGTGCTGAACGGTAAACTCTAAAGATACCACCTGTCAAAGCAACTTTTCGAGAATAAAACTTGGCGACCAGAGTAAACAAGCCTTATTTACAGTACTTGAAAAGCGAACATTCTTTGGGATATACTTAATGTGTCAAGTTTAACTAGATAAGCAATCTATGTGTATAAAATCCTCTGCTTGGAAACAACTCTAAACATAAGAAGCCCAAAACAGATTCATAAAATAAGATAAGCATCTGCACCTTAATAACCAAGTTAGTCATCATCTCTGAAAATAGAGTGTGTTTTCAAGGTAGAGCATTTTCATGTGTGTTATTTCACTTAATCATCTGGTGCACATGACCACCAAATGTAGGTACCAATTATCCCATTTTGTGAAATAAGGAAACTGACTTGGAAAGGACGAGTGATTTCCTTAGTGAATGGGCAAGTGTACACTGCACTGCATGCTCCATCATTACACTGTTTTTAGAAAAGAATTTCTAAGTTTTGGGGAGGGGGTTTATATAAACTTCCATAATCTACTTTATGAGACTGTAGCTTTGGGAATCACTTTGAAAGCAATGTAGGTCAGTCACAGATCGAACTTTCTTTCCATCATCATAAATGAAGAACCACAACAGAAGTGAGGTAAGAACCCGGAAAATACAGCTTCACGTGCAAGTCCACTTTGTAAGGATGAGTCACAAAAATAAGCAATCAGCAAACCTGTCAGCTGGGGCAGAGAGATTCAGCAGGAGACACCAGGGAGACCAACGAATTTAATTCATTTGTGCAATCCCAGCTCACACTTTAAAAGCATTAACACAAGCTGAAATTAGGGCCTGTTACTCAGAAGTTTCTAGAATCTCCTTGACAGCATACCATCCTTGCCAAATACCATCCAGTCCAAAAAGGTGCCAAACTTGAACAACTGAAAAACTTTGCGGTGGGTAGATACCTACTTCACTGTAGCCAGAACATTCAGGGAGGGGAAACAAACCCAAGCCCCACACAAGTATCTAGAGACAGCTGCTCTGCGTCTTCCCTACAGTACCTCCTTCTCTGAGTCAAACGTCTCTCATTCTTGATTTTCTTCAAAACACATGGCTCGCAATCTCTTTACTGGTTATCCTACTCTGAACACAGACCGGCCTGTCAACATTCATTCTGAAGTCGTCACAACACAGCACCCCGGTCTGCGGGCTGATGAGAACCAGTGAACACCACCTCACTGCACCGCCTCGGCAACGTCAGGCGAGCTGCCTGACAGACCTGGCACACCACAGGGGCTGTCACCAAACCCTCAAATGTTTATAAAAGCCTGGTTTGCATACTTTAAACATCACCTTTAGTTAAGTACAAATTATATTTACTAAAGTTCACCGATTTTAAGTGCACAATTTGATGAGTTTTGACAAATGAGTATCATTATGTAACTGTATCTTCAATCAAGACATACAAAGGTCCTCCTCCAGACTCCCGGCAGCCAATCACTGCTCCCCCCACCCCCGCCTGCCCTTTCCTTTCTTCTTTCTCAACAACCACTGATTTGCTTTCTGTCTCTGTAGTTATGTCTTTTCTAAAATGTTCACTTTTATTTTCAGCAATTTGATTATGAGTCTTCCTCTGGTATTCCTTATGTTTCTTTTCTTTGGGGTTCATTGACCATGTCAGATCTTGGATTTATCACTTTTATCAAATTTGAAAAAAGTTATGGCCTTTCTTTTCTTTCCTCTCCTACCCCTCCCGCCCCCATTTGTCTAAGACTCCGATTACACACACCTGAGACCACTTGCTGTTCCGCCACAGTTTACAGTGGCTGTCTGCATTTCTTTCGGTCATTTTCCTCCCTCTTTCCTCCCTTACACTGGATTCTTTCTACCGCTCTCTTGTAAGTTCACCAGTCTTTTCTTCTTCGGTTTCCACTTTGCTGTTACCTCAACCAGTGCACTTGGCCCCTCTGGACATCTGACTTGGGTCTTTTTTCTACTTTCACTTCTCTCAACGCGTTTATGGTTTCCTCTACATTCCTGATAAGAAGTAGAATTGGAGCAGTTGTTTTAACCTTGTCTACTAACTCTGTCTGTAGTATCTGGGGTTGTTTCTATGACTTGATCCCCACCCCCCACCATGCCCAACAGATCACATTTTACTGTTTTTTGCATTGTCGGTCACCGAGTTTTACGTTTCTGGACGCTGGATGTTGTTGCAGGTGGACTTGTTCTGGCAGGCAGTTGGGTTGCTTCAGATCGGTTTTCTCTGTCAAGGCTTGCTTTCAAGAATCGTTAGGGCAAGTCCAGAGCAGACTTTAATCTGGGGATAATTCAGCCTCATGACTTAGGTGATACTCTTCCCGCAGACTCTACCCTATGTCCATTGTATTATGAGGTCTTTCCGCCATGCGGGTGGGAACACGAACTATCCCTAGCCCTCTGTGAGCTGCAGAAACGACTGGACTTACTGCTTTCCAGTGGTTCTTTTCCCACCCTGTGGAGTTCTGTCCTACGTGTGAGCAAAGCACGACTCAGCCAAGGGCTCAAGGGGCCTCCTCTGCCGCCGTCCAGGACTCTTCCTCCCTGTGAAGGCTCCTGCCCCTGGGGCTCTCCCCCTTGCCAACCCCAGCTGCCTCGACTGTAATCTCCGGCTCTTCGACCCAGTGAGATCGCAGGGCTGTCTGGCTCCTCACCCCTGTAACAGTCCCTGGAAACTGCCTT
>PVKM010005717.1:0-10155 GCA_004027735.1 Carollia perspicillata
CAAAACAGCCTGGTACTGGCATAAAAACAGGCACATAGACCAATGGAACAGAACAGAGAGCCCAGAAATAAACCCAAGTCACTACAGTCAGTTAATATTCGACAAAGGGGGCAACACCATAAAATGGAGTAAAAATAGTCTCTTCAACAAATGGTGTTGGGAGAACTGGACAGCTACATGCAAACAAATGAAGCTCGAGCACCAACTCACACCATACACAAAAATAAATTCAAGATGGATAAAAGACTTAAATGTAAGGCGTGACACCATTAAAATCCTAGAGAAGAACATAGGCAGGAAAATCTGAGATATCTTACTCAGCAACATTTTTTCTGACATGTCCCCCAGAGCAAGGGATATAAAGGAAAGAATAAACAAATGGGATCTCATCAAAATAAAAAGCTTCTGCACAGCTAAAGAAAACAGCATTAAAATAAAAAGAGACCCAATTAGATGGGAAAACATATTTGCCAATGATACCTCAGACAAGGGTTTAATCTCCAAAATATACAAAGAACTTACACGACTCCACTCCAAGAAGACAAGCAACCCAATTAAAAAATGGGAAAGGACCTGAACAGGCTTTTCTCCAAGGAGGACAAAGAGAATTCAGAGACACATGAAAAGATGCTCAATATCGCTAGCCATCAGAGAAATGCAAATTAAAACCACAATGAGATACCACTTGACACCGGTAAGAATGGCCATCATAAACAAAGCAACAAACAACAAGTGTTGGAGAGGCTGTGGAGAAAGGGGGACCCTAGTTCACTGTTGGTGGGATTGCAGACTGGTACAACCACTATGGAAAACAGTATGGAATTTTCTCAGAAAACTAAAAATGGAACTGCCTTTTGACCCAGCAATTGCCCTGCTGGGATTATATCCCAAGAACCCTGAAACACCATTCCAAAACAACCTATGCATCCCAATGTTCATAGCAGCACAATTTACAATAGCCAAGTGTTGGAAGCAACCTAGGTGCCCATCAGTCAGTGAATGGATCAAGAAATTATGGTACATATATACAATGGAATTCTATGTGGCAGAAAGAAAAAAGGAGCCCCTACTCTATGCAACAGCATGGATGGAACTGGAAAGCATTATGCTAAGTGAAATAAGCCAGGCAGTAAAGGCCAAATACCATGTGATCTCACCTTTAACAGGAACCTAAGCAACTAAACAAACAAGCAAGCAAAATATAGCCAAAGACATTGAAATAGAAAAGGGGATGATAGTATCCAGAGGGGAGAGGGGAGGGAATTTCAGGGAAAAAGAGAGGGGATTATAGGAAGAAGTATAAAGGACACATGGACAAAAACTAAGGGGGTTGGAAAGGGGAGGGGGCGAGCACTGGGGGGTGGTATGGGATGGGAGTAAAAGGCAGAAAACTGTACTGAAAAACAATTAAAATAAAAATATTTAAGAAAAATAAAATAAAAAAATAAAAATAAGTAAATAAAAACCTTAAAATATATAAAATTAAAATAAATTAGAATAAAAAATTTAAAGGGGGAAAATACGAAGAAAGATAAATAATGACAAATACAAGAAAAGGAAAGGAGAAGGGAGTAATGTCTTATCAAAGGCTAGTGTTAAATAAGAGATATAAAAGAAAAATAGAGAAACAAAACTAGAAGAAAAATAAAAACAATAAGATTATAAAAAGAAAAATCATGAAAAAGAACAACTGGAATTCATCTAAGGAGAGTTTAGTGCTTGCCTGCTGGGTTGTCCCTTTGGATACATCTAATATGTGAGGCTGGTGTAAGCCAGTGTCAGGTTCAGTCCATGTCTAGCTCTCAGCAGCTTGTTCAAAGCTACAAGTGACCCATAGTTTGTGGCTGATTCCTCCAGCTTGGTTGCATCCAAGTTTGGCCAGGCTGTCCTGCAAAACTGGGTTTATCAGCCCTTGGTTTAGGGGTATGTCAGCAAATGTCCTGTCACTGCAGGATCTTCCTGTGTTTGTCTCAGCCTCCTTCCCTGTTGTTAGTCTTAGACTAGTTGCAGACCTGACTGTTTCTGAGAAGGCTTCTAGTAGAATCAGGGGAGCAGGTGATTAGGACACCTGGATCTCCCATGGCAGTTGCCTGTCAGACTTCAGAGAAGATGGTGGATGTGTGCCCCTGCCCCAGTCACTAGTCTGAGTCTGTCTGGGAATATTTCCCTGTACTCAGCAGGGTGGGGTCCCTGGTATGCTAATGGGTGAGTCTCCAGAGCCCACACTTTGGGTCTTCCAGAAACCAGGAGTGTGTTTCTATGGCTCTCCTGTGAGGGTGAATTGCCAGTCTATTCCCTGAAAAGGTATATGGAATGACTTTATCCGACAGCCTGTCTCTGACACTCTTTGAGTCTACACATGTTGCTATCTCATCAGCAGGAGTTAAGATGCAGGATGGGAGAAAAGAAATAAGAAAAGAAAAAAATCCCAGATAAAACAGAACAAGAAAACAGAACAAAACAAATACATAAATAAATACAGGCAGGTTGAGCAGGATTCCAGAAGGTGGGATGATCAGGATTCCAGAGGATGGTGTGAACAAGATTCCAGAGAGTGGAGCAAGAAGTATCCCATGGGGTAAGATAATTTATTTCCCCCTGGGAAGGTTTCCTCTTCACAATAAAGATGGCTGCTATGAAATTCAAGTATATCTTAGCACAGAAAACCCCATGGTCACTTCCCTATATCCTCAATGTCTCCTACTCCAGAATCTCCTTAAGTGACTGCAGTTTCCACCACCCTCCCTTTGCTGGGACCAAGGCTAGTGGTTGCAAACTCAAAACCTGTTCATTGGCCCCTTTAATAATTAAGAAAAATAGTGGCTTTTTCTTCACTGGGTCTCATCTCTCCCCAGCAGTGTAAAACCCAGCAGCCTTTCAATGTTGGATGCTACAAAGTCAGCTGATCCCATCACTGATGCTCTGTGCTTGGGAGCCGAGCTTCTCTCCTTTCAAGGGGAAAACTCCCACACTGTGCTGCCACTTTCGTCCACCACCTGTGAGAATGAGGCCAGCCCCTTAAACAGCCTCACTTTTCCTACTGGTCTCATGGTGGTTTTTACCTGTCCTTGGTTAAATCATTTTTTGGTTAGTTTTTGGTTTATTTCAGGTGACTATTCCCCTCTTTGATTTTATTTCCAGTTAGGTTCCAGGAGGAGGTGCATGATATATCCTCCTACTTTGCCACCATCTTGCAACTTCCTATAGATTTTCCATTTTCAAAGTGCATTGTCTCACTTGAGTCTAAAAACATCTCCTTAAGATATTACAAAGTAGTCCTTTCTCAGGCCTATTTGTTTAGCGAAATATGTATTTTGCTCAGGGGTCAGATTTCAGATTTTAGGTAGATGTGCCAGGGGTTTAGAGGTTTTCCTTTCTAGTTCCTGATTGCATAAGAGTGAGCTATGCAAATAATTAAATAATTGTGGCTACTGTTACTGGTAATTACATAATTAATTGATTAAGAAACATGCAGATATCAATGTCCATAGATGCATCAATAACAATAGCAAGAGAAAGAAGCAGCCCAAGTACCCATCAACAGATAAATGTATAGACAAAATGTGGTATTTACATAAAATGGAATATTATTTGACCTTGTAAAGGGAGGAAGTCTTGTCACATGCTATGACATGGAAGAAGCTTGAGAACATTATGCTCAGTAAAATAAGCAAGCTCAGTGAAATAAGCAAGCCACTAAAAGATAATTATTGCATGATTCAACTTATGTGAGATATCTAAAGTAGTCAGAGGAAACCTAAGGTGGTGGAGGAGTAAGTGAAAGCTGAACAAACTTCCTCCTCCAGGACCAATCTGGAATCACAACTAAATTGTAGAGAAATCATCCTTAATAACCAACTGAACACTAGCTGGAGAGAAGCCTTATAACCAAGGACAGACAGAAGAAACCACTTCACCACAGACTGATAGAGAGTGCAGAAAAGGCACAAGGGGGTTGGCTGGGCTCCCATAGATGGCAACAGAAGTGTTGAAGGGATATATCAATGTCTGTTGGGTAGGGGAGTTCCTTAAGGATCTAAACTGCAAGCTGAGCTCCCCAGCCTACAGTACCAGAGTCAGGAAAGAAACCCAAATAACATCCAGCTGTGAAAAGCAACAGCATTTCTGTCTGCCTGGTTGAGACGGCTAGAGATTCTGAGAGCCTTTTAAGGGACCAATGCAAAAATTCCATTAGCAGCCACTCCAGCAGTAGGAAGGCAGAGTAGAACAGACACACTTGTGGAGAGTCTGGGGTTGGTGACTATGGTGGGAGAACTGAAGGAACAGCCAACAAGATCCCTGTGCTGTCATTCCCCATTCAGCAGAAGCCATAATTCTTAGGCAGACCACTCTTCTCCAAGTGGCAAATGCCTGAAGGGAAACAATGCAGGAATTACTCTGCTCCACCCTGCGGAGATTAAGCTGGGCTGCTAAGTACAGCTTGAGGCTGTATCAAAGATTAAGTGTATGGCTAAAGTGGATCTTTGGGAAATCTGAGAGTTTAGCTGACCCTTAGAAGGGCCCAGAGCTGGCAAAATCCAGCCTTAGTGCACAACCTGCTTTTGTATAGACATAAACACACCCAGCAGACACACAGCACAAGCTGTGTATCATTGATACCTCCAAACAGGTTGTCCAAGACCAGTCACAAGCAGTGTTTGACAAAGATATGCACTAGTGTCTTTGCAGATCTACCTAATACATAGAAACAAATACAAAGAAGCAGCCAAAGTGGAAAGACAAAGAAACAGACCTCAAATAAAATATCAAGAGAATTCTCCAGAAGAAGAACTAGAAGAAATGGAGGAAAACAATTTATCAGATAGAGAGTTTAGAGTAATGATTATAAGGATACTCAAGAGCATGAAAAAAGAATAGAAATCATAAATAAAGAACAAGTCAGAAACAAAAAATGAATTATGTGAAATAGTTTAGATGAAGTAGAGGATTGAATCAATGATTTGAAAGACAAGGTAGAAAAAAATCCAAACAGAGTAGCAAAAAAGAAAAAAATGAGCAGAGCTTAAGAAATATTTTGGACAATATGAAGCATGACAATGTCCATATCATGAGAATATTGGAAGGAGAAGAGAATGAGTAAGGGATTGAGAACCTATTTGAAGAAATAGTGACTAAAAACTTCCCTAATTTGTTGAAGGAAAAATACAAACAAAAACGGGAAGATAAGAGAGTTCCAAACAAGTTGTATCCAAAAAGGCATACACTAAGAGACATCAGAATAATATGGAAAGGCTTAAAGACTGAAAAAGAATCCTAAAAGTAGTTAGTTTCATACAAGGAATCACCAATTAGGCTCTCATCTGATATCTCAACAGGAACATTTCAGGCCAGAGGGGAGTGGTGTGAAATATTTAAGGTGATAAAAAGCAAGAACCAACAACGAAGGCTACTTTACTCACCAAAGCTATCATTTAAAGTAGAAGGTGGAATAAGAAGCTTCCCAGATAAGAAAGAGCTAAAGGAGTTTGTTAATACCAAACCAATTCTGCAACAAATGATAAAGGGCTTGCTTTAAGAAGAAGAAGGAGGAGGAAGAGAAAAAGAAAAAACAAACAAGAAAGTAGTCTAACAATAAAATGGCAGTAAATACACATTTGTCAATAATCACCTTAAATGTAAATGTCTTAAATGCTCCAACCAAAGATATGGGGTGACTGAATGGATTAGAAACAGAGACCCATATATATGCAGCATCCAAGAAAACCATCTCAGATTGAAAGATAAACACAGACTAAAAATAAAGGGATGGAAAAAGATATTTAATGCAAATGGAGAGAAAAAAAAAACCTGGAGTAGCAGTACTTATATCTGAAAAAATAAACTTTAAAACCAAGACTATAGCAAGAGATAAATAAGGACAGTACATAATGATAAAGGGAACAATTCAATAAGAGGTAATAATCCAAGTAAGCATTTATATCCCTGACATAGAGCCCCTAAATATGTAAAGCAAATCTTGATGGATATAAAGAAAGATAGACAGAAATAGCATCATAGTTGATGATTTTAACAGACCCTTGATTTCAGTGGATAGATCTTCCAGACAGAAAATCAATAACAAGACAACAGCCTTAAATGACTGGCTAGATCAAATGGATTTAATTGATATCTTCAGAGCATTTCACCCCAAAGCAGCAGAATATACATACTTTTCAAGTGCACATGGAATGTTTTATAGGAAAGACTATGTGCGGTAATACAAAACAAGTCTCAATAAATTTAAGAAGACTGAAATCATATCAAGAATTTTCTCTGACCACAATGCTATGAAACTAGAAATCAATCACAAGAACACTGAAAACCACACAAAGACATAGATGCTACATAACATGTTATTAAACAATGAATGGGTCAACCACAAGACCAAAAGAGAGATGAAAAGATACCTTGAAACAAATGCAAATTAGGACACACATTCCAAAACTGTTTCACTCGGAAAAATCAACCCTAATAGGGAAATTCATAGCATTACAGACCTATCTCAAAAAAAAAAAAAAAAAAAAGCTCAAATAAACGATTTAACTTTACACTAAAAGAAATTTGAAAAGAGACAAACACAAGCCCAAAGTGAGTAGAAGATAGGAAATAATAGAGATCAGAGCAGAAATAAATGAAATAGAGTCTTAAAAAAACTATACAAAAATCAATGAATCTAAGAGCTGGTTCTGTGAAAAGATAAACAAGATTGACAAACACTTAACCACACTCATCAAGAAAAAGAGAGAGCAGACATAAATAAATAATATCAGAAATGAAAGAGGAGTAATAACCACTCACAGCAAAGAAATAAAAAGGGTTGTAAGAAAATATTATGAACAACAATAAGACAACAAATTGAACAGCCTGGACAATGTGGATATAGTTCTAGAAACATATTCTCGCACAACTAAATAGGAAGAATCTGAGATTCTGAATAGATAAATTACACTGAATGAAATTACAGTAATAAAAAAACTTGCAACAATTAAAAGCCCTGGACCAGATGGCTTTACAGGTGAACTAAACATTTTGAGAAAATTTAGTACCTCTCCTTCTAAAACTACTTCAAAAACTTCAAGAGGAGGGAAGGCTCCACAACTCATTTTATGCTGTCAGTGTTATCCTGATTCCAAAAGCAGATAAGGACACTGCAAAAATAAAGAGAGAGAAAATTATATGCCAATATCTCTGATGAACATAGATGCTAAAATCCTCACAAAATATTTAAAAAACAAAAAACAGCAACGCATCAAAAAGATCATACACCATGATCAAGTGGGATTTATTCCAGAATGCAAGGTTGGTACAACATTTACAAATCAATAAATGTGATTTACCACATAACAAAATGAAGTATAAAAACCACATGGTCACATGAACAGATACAGAAAAAGCTTTTGGTAAAATCCAGCACCCATTTATGATCAAAACTCTCAGAAAAGTGGAAATAGAAGAAAACATACCTAAACATAATAAAGTCCACATATGACAAACCCACTGCCAGCATCATAATAGGCAAGATCTACAAGTATTCCCCTTAGAATTAGGAACATAATGCAGATGTCCACTTTTACCTCTCTTATTTAACCTAGTACTGGAAGTCATAGTCACAGCCATCAGACAAGAAGAAAAAAAGAAAAAGCATCCTAATTAAAAAGTAAGATGTAAAACTCTTTATTTGCAGATGACATGATACTATATATAGAGAACCCCAGAGATTTCACCAAGAAACTACTAGAATTGATAAATGAATTCAGCAAAGTGGCAGAATACAAAATTAATATTCAAAAACCAGTTGCATTTTTATATGTCAATAATGAACTAACAGAAAAGGGAATTAAGAAAACATCCTCATTCACAATTGCTTCAAAAAGAATAAAAATACCTAGGAATAAACCTAACCAAGGATGTAAAAAACCTGAACTTGGAACATCATGAGACACTGGAGAAGGAAATTGAAGAAGATACAAATAAGGGGAAACACACACTACATTAATGGATAGAAAGAATTAACAACATTAAAATGCCCATACTACCTAAAGCAACCTATAGATTCAATGCAATTCCTATCGAGATTCCAATGATGTATTTCACAGAACTACAACAAATATGTCAAAAATTTATATGGAACCACAAAAGACCCTGCAGAGCAGCAGCAATCCTGAATAAGAAGAACAAAGGTGGAAGAAAAACAGCTACCCAATATGAAACTATACTATATAGCCCTGGCTGGTGTGGCTCAGTGGATTGAGCACTGGCTTGCAAACCAAAGGGTCACTGGTTCAATTCCCAGTCAGGGCACATTCCTGAGTTGTGGGCCAGGTCCCCAGTGGGCAGCCCATGATAGGCAACCACACACTGATGTTTCTCTCCCTCTCTTTGCCCCTTCATTTCCCTATCTCTAAAAATAAATAATTGAAATCTTTAAAAAAAGAGAAACTATACTACAAAACCATAGAAATGAAAACAGCATGGTACTGGCATAAAACCAGACATGTAGTTCAATGGAAAACAATAGAGATCCCAGAAATAAACCCACACACTTATATTCAATTTATATTTGACAGGGGAAGTGAGTATGTACAATAGGATAAAGATAGTTTGTTCAATATACCATGTTGGGAAAATTGTACTAGTAAGTGCAGAAAACTAAAACTAGACCATCTTCTTACACAACACACAAGAATAAATTCAAAATGAATTAAAGACTTAAATGTTAGAATGAAAACCATAAATATCCTAAAAGAAAACATAAACAGCAACTCTTGGACATTGCTCAGAGCAATGTTTTATTGGATGTACCTCTATTGGCATCAAAAACAAAAGAAAAATAATAAACAAATGGGACTACATCAAACTAAACATTTTTTGCACAGCAAAGAAATAAACAAAATAAGACAAACCACAGAATGGGAGAACATATTTCTGATACATCTGGTAAGGGTTAATGTAGGGAACTGCTTCATATGGTGTGGAAATGTAGCTCAGCCTCCACATGGAAAACCAATGGGGAGCAAGTGGCACGTAGGACCATGCCCATGGAGGGGTTTTCCCATGGGGAATCAGGCCTGCATTGTACATAGACTGCTATGAGCCTTGCTTTTGCTAAAACTCCCTTACCCTGAATTGAGGCAGCAAGTGCTTACTGCCACTTCCTAAAATCTGAACTAAACCTCCCAAATATGGAATATGACCAGTTAAACCACTTTTCCCCTTTGGTCTGCAACATCCTTCTCTTTGAAGTAATTAGCAGCATTTTTTCCTTTGTTATCTGTAAAAGTTAATCACCTGCAGTGAACCATAGTAAATGAGGACCACTGTCCATGTAATGTACCCAGAAAAGCACAAAAAGCCTGTCCAGGCAGAGACCACCCTCTCTCTCTCAGAGAGTGGCCATGCCATCCCTTTTTCTCCACAGGACTTCTATTGTCCATGTGTATTTGTTCACCAGCAGCCACAACATACAAGGATCCTGCAGGCCAGGATCCGCATCAGGTTAATACCCAAAGTTTATAAAAAACTTACAAAACTCAACACCAAAACTAAAAAAAAGAACAATTAAAAATTAGCAAAGGACATGAATAGACACTTCTCTGAAGAGAACATACAAATGGCCACTAGACATATGAAAATATGCTGATCACCACTAGCCAACAAAGACATGCAAATTAAAACCACAATGAGATACCACTTCACACCAGTCAGAATGGCCACCAAAACAAATCAACAAACAAGTACTGGAGAGGCTGTGTAAAAAAGGGATCCCTAGTGCATTTTTGGTGGGAATGCAGACTGGTGCAGCCACTGTGGAAAACAGTATGGAATTTCCTCAGAAAACTAAAAATGGAACTGCCTTTTGACCTGGCAATACCACTGCTGGGATTATACCCTAAGGATCCTGAAACACTAATTCAAAAAAACCTATGCACCCCAATGTTCACAGCAGCACAATTTACAGTTGCCAAGTGCCGGAAGCAACCTAAGTGCCCATCAGTAAATGAGCGGATCAAAAAACTGTGGTACATTTACACAATTGAATAGTATGCAGCAGAAAGAATGAAGGAGCTACTACCCTTCACAACAGCATGAATGGAACTGAAGAACATTATGCTAAGTGAAATAAGCCAGGAAGTGAAAGACAAATACCATATGATC
>PVKM010005717.1:10255-24498 GCA_004027735.1 Carollia perspicillata
GGGGTGGTAAAGTGGTTGTGGGAAAATAGAGACAACTGTTCTTGAACAATAATAAAAATAAAAAAAACAAAGATACTTATACAACATTTGCATTTAAAAAAAACACAATGAAACACCATCTCACAACTGTCAGAATGGCTATCATCAATAAATCAACAAACAACAAGTATTGACAAGGATGTGGAGAAAGGGGAACCCTTTTGCACTGTTGGTGAGAATGCATACTTGTTCAGCCACTGTGGAAAGTAGTATGGAGATACCTGAAAAAATTAAAAATTAATCTGTCTTTTGACCCAGTGATTCCACTTCTGAGAATATATCTGAAGGGACCCATGACACTAATTCAAAAGAACATAAGCACTCCTATGTTCATTGCAGCATTATTTACAATCATCAAGAAATGGAATCAGCCCAAGGGTCCATTAATAGATGAGTGGATCAAACAACTATGGGAGATTTACACAGTGGAATACTGCTCAGCCATACAAAGAAGAAAATTTTAGCTTTTGTGATAGTATGGATGGACATAAAGAACTTTATGCTAAGTGAAATAAACCAGTCAGAGAAAGAAAAATGTCATATGATTTTACTCATATGTGGAATCTAATAAACAAACTGAACTAACAAGCAAAATAGAGACAGACTCATAGACACAGAGCAGGGTGACAGCTAAGGTGGAGAAATTAGGGGGCAGAAGGAGTGATCAAAAATGAAAGAGGACTCATGGACATGGACAACAGTATGGTGATGCAGGGGGTAGGGGCTTATAAGGGGACGAAATGGTAATCTATAAAAATACAATAACATTTTTTAAAGAATAAAGTAGTCAAACTCATAAAGAAAGAAAAAAGAGTAGTTGGCACGGTACTGATTTTGTGTGAGAGCAGGGCAAATGGAAGATATTTTCTAACAGGTATAGGTTCAGTTTAGTAGGATAAAAAAACACTGGAGATTGGTACCATGACAATGTGAAAATACTTAACACTACTGAACTGTATATTTAAAAATTGTTAAGATAGTAAATTGTGACTTCTGGCCAAAATGGAGGCATAGGTAGATATACTGTGCCTTCTCACACACCCAAAAGAAGGACCACAAGAAATTTAAAAACCAAAACTGCCAGAAAATTGAACTGCATGGAAATCTTACAACCAAAAAAGAAACATTCATCCAAACATTCATCCAAAAGAGAAACATTCATCCAAACTGGAAGGGGTGGAGATGAGCAGCCAGGGTGGAAAGGACTCTCTACAAGATGGTGGCTGGAGGACATGGGTAGGAGAGGTGGCAGTTGGTAGACCAGGCAGTCCTACATTTGAGTGCAGATAAACCAGGAGGAACTGGGTAGCAAGACAGACTAAGCAACCCAGGGTTCCAGTGCAGGGAAATATTGGAGTTCATGTCCTCCAAACTTTACAGGCAGGGTGGTCATCAGAAAAACTTGGAGACCAAATTTTATATCTGGGGCCTACTTAAACTGAGACCTTATGTAACTGGGAATCCTGCATTTTTATTTGCTATATCTAGCCATTTTATTTATACCTGACTGTAGGACATCAAAAAACAGAATTATACCATATTTTTTTTGTCTTTGGACCACATGACCTAGTGCAATAGGTGGCACACAGTAGGTCTTCAATAAATTTTACTGATTAAAATTGGAAAAATATTGATAACTGTTGTGTATGGTTGGGTTGGGGTGTAGGCTGGACTACCTATACAATTTGCCAAGCTAACAAATTGATAAGTAAAATATGTGCTACCTTCCTACCTTGACAAATATTCCCTCATAATAATATGAAGGGTGGGCTCTAATCAAAGCATTCTTGGACTCCCCAGAATACTCTGAAAGCTTGTAAGAATGACTGCTTAACTGAAAATATCTCAGTTTGCTAAGAGTGAATTATTTTTCTCTGGAGAGCCCAAGAATGAGAATAGGTGACAAGTAACAACAACCAGAAAAACCAAGCATGGCATTACTTTGTGGCTTTTCCTTCCATAAAAATAAACATTGCACAATTTTCCCTGAAGTAGGGCACATAAAAAAAATCTAGTTTTCAATCAACTGGAGATTCAAATCCTTTTAAAAAATGATTTAACTATGATCCTGGGTCACATTTCCTTTTTAAAAACAATACCTAGATTATGGTGATACACTGAAAACAGTTGTCTTATAACATTTTTATTTTGTAACAGTTTTAAAAAGAATTCAAATATGTATGTACTATTTCTGTAATCTAGTAAATTTACCCAGTTTACATGAAAATATGAGTAGGCTGGTCAGTAGTAAGGGAGTATTTTAATACATTCACTGATTGGAGAAGAATTTAACAAATATTAGAATCATTGTGCAGCATATACTTACATAACAAAGTAGGAGGCAGAGAAGCAAGCTAATCTTTCTTTTTACTTTGAACTAATACATCAGTCTCAACCTTTAGATGTTATGTAAAATCTAATGATTTTGAAATACAGAATAATGAATGAATAAACTTCCCCTCAAAGATAATATTAGAAATTGGGAAGATGTCACAGATGTTGATTTAATAATACCTTTACTATGATGAGCTTGATAACTTTTATGAATATTACCTAAATGAACTTAATATTTGGCTTATAGGTTTGCAGGAATCATAGCCTGGCTGAAAACTGCTACTGCTTTCAGACTTAATGGTAGACAACTGCCCTTAAAAAAATTTTAATGTAATTCAGAGTAGATAACTGAAATAGCACTCTGTAACTTTTTCCTTTTGTCTTGCCTTTTAGAAGGTATCCTGGAAAGTGTTACTTTTATAAACCAGAAAGAAGAAGGAGAAATGCAATCTGATTATTACTTTCTTGTAAAGTTTGGACAAGTCCACTTAAATCCTGGTGATACCATATTGAAAGATGAGATAAATTTCAAGTAACTATTTCCCCATCCATTTTTACATGATTTACATGAACAACCTATGGTGAGATGATGGAATGTTTCTAAATGAAAGACAAGGTGAAATAATTGCTATATTTTGAAATAAAATCAGGGAGAAATGGGAGCCTGCCCCCAGAAGTTTGGCTGTATATTGCATATCATCTCAGTAATTTATCAGAATCCAGAATCTCAATTGTATACTTGATATTCTGTCTTATATATTGTAAAGCACAATCTTGTCATGTTCCATAGTTGGTCAAACAGTGCTAACAAAATTCAGAAGAAGCTAACAATATATAAACCAGGATGTCAACTTACTAATCTCTGATGATAAATGGACTGAGTTACTCATACTGTTTTTCTTATGCTTCTGAGAAGGCTTAGTCTTCCTGTCTAGGTACTCATTTCCAGGCACTGATGTTGTTGGAAAGCAGATGAGTAACTGGAAGGTTGCTTGGGAAGCACAGAATTGGATATTTTTGAGGGTGGCTTCATTCGCATTACGGTGAGACTCAAAACAGATAGATGTCTCTGATCAGGTTGCTGCTGTCCTCCAGAATAGATTTTTTGTAGTTTTGAACTTCCTTTTCATCTTTCATCATGATCCACCATCACAATCAGAACAGATTCATATTTACTTGGGATCCAATTTACTCACAAAATCCAGGCTTTAGAGCAAATATCATGTAAACTAAAACCATAGGTATAATTATATTTAACTTCTGAATTTGTCCTGGCTAATTGCAGACAACTCTAACAAGACATCAAACAAATGAAACTCTAAAGTGCTAAAGACCCAGCTCTTCCATTCATGAACCATAATTGATCAGTTTATCTCAAAGAAGCAAAGAACTCTTCTGACTGACTGAATATAAATATTTTATATAAAAGGTCAACCATTTGCAAAAAGATGAAAGTTATTGGGGAAGGGTGAAATAATCAAAATTCTGAGATGATAAGATCAAAGAAAAGTTTAGAGAACAGAAGAGGAGAGAGAGGCAGATATTCATATTAAAAGCTCCAGTGGTGGGCACAGAAGCAATGATAATTAAGATATATCACAGAAGGGAGTGAGCAGCAATGAAGGGACTAAGAGAGAAGAGCTCAGACATCTGGAGATGATGAGGAACTCACCACATACCTCCCCAAGTCTTAAAGCACAAGGCACCCTAGGACACATCAGAGAAGAAAACTTAGGTTGTTTTATTTGTCCCCTTTTTAGATGTGCATTTTTTGGTATTTAAACATGCTTAATAACTTTGTTGCCATTGCTATGGGTTTTATTTCTATTTATTTATTTATAAAAGTAATTTCATTGATTATGCTATTACAGCTGTCCTATTTTTTCTCCCCTTTATCCTCCAACACCTGCTACCCCCATTCCCTCCAGGATGCCACCACCTCTTCGTTCATGTCCATAGGTAATATGTGTAAGTTCTTTGGCTTCTCCATTTCCTATACTATTCTTAACCTCCCTCTACTTATTTTGTACCTGCCAGTTATTATTCTTATCCCATCTACCTTTCCCCCGTTCTCCTCCCTCACCCTCCCCATTAATAACCCTCCATATGATCTCCACTTCTGCGATTCTGTTCCTGTTCTAGTTGTTTGCTTAGTTTGTTTTTGTTTTGTTTTGTTTTAGGTTCAGTTGTTGATAGTTGTGAGTTTGTTGTCATTTTACTGTTCATAGTTTTCATCTTCTCATTTTTTAGATAGTCCCTTTATAATTTCGTATAATAAGGGTGATGATGAACTCCTTGAACTTGGCCTCATCTGGGAAGCAATTTATCTGTCCTTTTATTCCAAATGATAGCTTTGCTGGATAGAGTAATCTTGGATGTAGGTCCTTGCCTTTCATGACTTTGAATACTTCTTTCCAGCACCTTCTTGCCTGTAAGATTTCTTTTGACAAATCAGCTGATAGTCTTATGGGAACCTCTTTGTAGGTAACTGTCTCCTTTTCTCTTGCTGCTTTTAATATTCTCCCCTTATCTTTCATCTTGGGTGATTTAATTATGATCTGTCTTGGGGTGTTTCTTTTTGGGTCCAACTTCTTTGGGACTCTGAGTTTCCTGGACTTGTATGTCAATTTCCTTCACCAGAATAGGGAAGATTTCCTTCATTATGCTTGCTTTTTTTGTTTTTCAACTATTTTGTTTATTTATTTTTAGAGAGAGGGGAAGGAAGGGAGAAACAGAGGGAGAAAAACATTGACCTGTGAGACATACATTAATCAGTTGCCTCTCACATGCCTCCTACTGAGGGCCTAGTCTCATGTGCCCTGCCTGGGAATCAAACTGGTAACCTTTCAGTTTGCAAGCTGGCACTAAAACCACTGAGATATACCAGCCAGGGCCCTTCATTATTTTCTCAAATGAGTTTTCAATTTCTTGCTCATCCTCTTCTCCTTCTGGCATCTCTATGATTTGGATGCTCGAACAGTTAAAGTTGTCCCGGGTGTTCCTAAGCCTCTCCTCATTTTTTAAAATTCTTATCTCTTCATTCTGTTCTGATTAAATGTTTATTCTTCCTCATTGATTTGAGTCCCAGTTTCCTTCCTGTCACTGTTGTTTCCCTGTATATTTTTCTTTATTTCACTTTGGATAGCCACTTTCTTTTATTTTGTGTCTGTACTCAGTCATTTCTGTGAGCATCCTGATTACTAGTGTTTTGAACCAGATCTGCATTTGACAGGTTGTCTATCTCCTTGTTGCTTACTTCTTTTTATGGAGTTTTTATCTGTTCTTTCATTTGGGCCATATTTCTTTGTCTTAGTGCTCCTGTTACATTATAAGGGTCAGAGCCTTAGGTATTTGCCAGGGTGGGATAACCTACTTTGCTGCATTGGTGCTGTAGGCGGAGAAGGGGTCAGAGATGGAATAATGCTTCTTTTCCAGCTCTTGGTCCTGCTTTTAGTCACTTCCCCTGCTTCCCAAAAGTGAATTGGCCCTTATGGTGCCGATTCCAGGTGGGTGGGTTTGTGTAGCTTCTAGGACCCCATGGGTCCCTTCAATGGACTCTCCTATGAGACTAAGAGTTTCTCCCACCACTGCAACCCCCACAGATTTTTGCAGCCAGAGGTTTTAGGCTTTATTTCCCCACGCTGCAACCCTAGGTTTCATGGTGCGTCTTGCTTCCCAGTTGTGCCCCACAATTTATCAGCACATGAAAGTAAGTTTACCCTCTCTACCAGCTGCTCCCTTGCCATGCATCCTCTCCACCCCATCTACCCATCTCTGCCCCTCCTGCCAGTCTGGATGAATGTTTCTTCTTTAACTCCTTGGTTGTTGAACTTCCATACAGTTCTATTTTCTGGCAGTTTTGTTTTGTTTTTTAATTGGTTGCTATCCTTCTTTTGGTTGTGTGAGGAAGTGAAGCACATGTACCTATGCATCCACCTTGGCTCAAAGTCCTAAACATGCTTAATAATTTTAATAGTCTTTAAAATTAGGGATAAGTACAGTGATTCAGTCACTTCATGAAGATATAGACTCTGATTTCTGACTGTTAGCACCTGAAAGTCTGTACTGTGAGGCTCTTTCTGCCTTTGGGAACTTGTTTGCTCTGTTTGCACAGGGCAGGATGGAACCACCAGTGAGTGAATGTTCCCAGGAAGCAGCCCTCACTGTAGGGCCAGTGGACAAATGCTCCAGCTCTCTCACCCCTAGGGTGAGATAACTGAGGTGTAGCTCCACATCATCTCTAGTAGGCTTGAACTTTGTTTAAAAGAGAACCTCTTATTGGTTTTCTCTTTTCTGCATAATTTTCCTACTCCCTGTCTGACCAGTGTTTCTTGGAACCACTGCCCAAGGAAACCAGATGCACTTGAATTCTTGTCTAAGGATTGGTTTCTAGGGGAACCTATGAAACACATGCACATTAATCAAAATAGGGCCTGACACCTAGAGGGGCTAGTGGCACACCTGGGGGCCAAGCACACTCATGCAGGAAACACAGTCTACAACTTTTGGACAGCCATATCAGGACTCAGACTGAAAGTTTCCATTGAGGGGACTAGTTTGGGCTGAATTGTTTTTCTTACACAAAGTTTATATGTTGAAGCCTTAATCCCTTGACTTCAAAATATAACTGTATTAGAGATAAGATCATTAAAGAGGTAATTAAGTGAGGTCATGAGGATGGGTGGGCCCTAATACAATATGACATAACTGGTGTCCTTATACAAACAAGAACTTTGGACACAGAAGCCTACAACTTTTAGTGGCAGTGCCTTTCAGTTCTGGGCTCTTCTGGTTGTTAAAATGTTTTTCTCTATATGGAGTAAAATCTTCCTCCCCATAACTATTTTTATTTCTACCTGTTGGAGCAACACAGGGAAAAACAGCTCCCTCCACTTTATGTGACAATGCTCAATTATTCATAGAACCAAATAACTTTAAGTCTAGAAAGTATCTGAAAAGATCATGCAGGGAGCATCACAAAAAGTTTACACCCCACTGCTGTTACACAAATACCCATGTTTTTCTTTTAATCATCACCCAAGGTTATGTTTATTGATTTTAGAGAGAAGGAGAAATACACACACACACACACACACACACACACACACACACACACACACAGATGTGGGAGAGAAACATTGATTGGTTGCCTCCTGTATGTGTACTGACTGGAATCAAACATGCAATCTAGGTTTATGCCTGACCAGGGATTGCACATGCAACCTTTTAATGTACAGGATGACACTCCAACCAGCTGAGCTAGCCAAGGCAAGACCCATGGTTTTTATATCAAAGATTAACAAGAAGGCTGCCAACATTAAAAGATCCTTAAAAAATAGAATTTTGGTTTCTTCATGCTGTAACCTGATTCTTTGATAGTAATTGAAAGGAAAAAATATTGGTTGATTAATTAAAGGACTATTGATCATGTCCTTCATTTTGGGTTTCTCAGGAAACAGAAGCTGAGATGCAGTTAGGAGTGCAAACTATTTTTTGGCAAGTGGGATGGGGGTAATGCCTGTGAGAAGAAAAGGGGGACAAATATTAATTGTGCAGAAATGATTTCAGATTATGATGGTAATGTAAGATCCAGAGAATGAGAGGAAGAAGGAAGCAGGATTGGACAGAGCCTCAGCCTGGTTTGCAGGTCTCATAGTCTTGCTGAACCCAGCTAGGATTTCAAAGACTGCCCATGAGAGGAGTCTTGCTGGAAAGATATGGCCAGGCCTCATACTCCCTGTGAGCGCAATCATGGGCTGGGGGATGCCTGGGCAGGGTGTGGCTTCGGTCTGAAACCTGAGGTAGAGACTTAAAGCACTGCAGATGGAGGCTACCTGTTCTCTGTATCTCCCACTGATGGACCAAAAGTTCTTGCAGCAAGAACCCAGATGTATAACCCCATGGCTGCTACATGTAGCCACACTCTATACTCTTACAGTCCCTTGAAAAATAGGGCCTCAATATACAGTCCGGTTGTGATAAAAGTAAAGCAATCAACATACTACAAGTGTTGGAAATGCTGTGGAGAAAAAGGAACCCTAGTGCACTGTTGGTGAGATTGCACATTGGTGCAGCCACTGTGGAAAACTCTATGGAATTTCCTCAGAAAACTAAAAATGGAACTGCCTTTTGGCCCAGCAATACCATTGTTGGGATTATACCCTAAGGATCCTGAAACACCAATTCAAAGGAACCTATGAGCCCCAGTGTACATAGCAGCACAATTTACAATAGCCAAGTGCTGGAAGCAACCTAGGTGCTCATCAGTAAATGAACGGATCAAAAGCTTTGGTACATTTACACAATGGAATTCTATGTGGCAGAAAGAAAGAAGGAGCTCCTAACCTTTGCAACAGCATGGATGGAACTGGAGAGCATTATGCTAAGTGAAATAAGCCAGGTGGTGAAAGACAAACACCATATGATCTCACCTTTAACAGGAATCTAAGCAAGAAAACAAACAAGCAAGCAAAATATAGCCAGAGAGTTTGAAATTATAAACAAACTGACAGTAACCAGGGGGGAGGTAGAAGGGATAATAGGGACAAAAATGGGAATGGTTTTCAGTAACATCTATAAAGGACACATGGACATAACCAAAGTGGGGGTAGGATCAAGGGTGGGAAGTGGGGATTGCTGTGGTGGTGGGCTTGTGGTGGGGCGAAAATGGAGACAACTGTACTTGAATAACAATAAAAATGAAGTTTAAAAAATGAAAAAAAAATAAAGCAAGCCTTCATCTCATTCCCTATTCTCTACTTGTCCAGTGATCTAGCTTGAGTCTGCATTGGGTATTCTAGCAGCCTGTCACCATTTTGGTTTATAATTAACCCGCAATCAGCCATACTCCACTGACCCAAGTCTCTCTCCTCCTTGTTTGTATTGTTTGATTTTAGTACCCAAATATAGGCATTTCATAATTTGGCCAAGATTTACAAGTCATATCTACTAGCTACAAATGTATCTGCCAAGATTTTACTCAATTAAAAATCTTTTATTTTTATTTATAAAAACACAGAATTGTAATACCATTTTGAACCATCAGTAAAACAAAAGAAAACCCTCAGAATTTTACAAATAGTTAAGTGCTTTAGTCTGATTTGTGATTTAAGAGAATTTACACAGATCTTTAGTTAAATAGGCTAGATTAGTGAGGACAGTAAATTATTACAAACATGGTAGGTAAAATCAAGCCATGTTTCAATCATAGTTACAAACTTGACATAAGCTGTAAACTCGGCATAAACTATAAACTTTAAGAGGTTTATATGACAAATATTTTGATTCAAAATTACAAGTGAATATTCCCTAGAAGTACTGAAAATTACCTCTTAATTTATAGGAAAGTTCTTTGTCATTCTTAAAGAATTTAAAAACATAATGTTAAGATAACAAGTTACAGAATAAATATAGATTTAACTTGAATTATGGTAACAGGCTTGTAAATATTTGGTAAAATTTTCCCTGTCTATTTAAAAAGACTAATAGCTGGCTGAAAGCTTGCTCATCTCAAAGAACCTGTTCCATCTTTCAATTAAGAAAATTAAACTGAAGAGTCTGTAGTTTCTGGCTTCAGTTATAATCTGTATTCAAGGTTGAATGAAAGGATATGGGACTTATACTTTTTGTTCCCACATGAAGCTATTATTTTTCCTTTTTTAAATTTTAATTATTATTCAAGTACAGTTTTCTGTCTTTTACTCCCATCCCAGGCCGCCCCCGCCCAGTGCTCCCCACCTCCCTCCCATTTCCAACCCCCTTAGTTTTTGTCCATGTGTCCTTTATACTTGTTCCTATAATCCCCTCCCTTTATCCCTGAAATTCCCTCCCCTTTCCCCTCTGGAAGTCATCCCCTTTTCTATTTCAATGTCTTTGGTTATATTTTGCTTGCTTGTTTGTTTAGTTGCTTAGGTTCCTGTTAAAGGTGAGATCATATGGTATTTGTCTTTTACCGCCTGGCTTATTTCACTTAGCATAATGCTTTCCAGTTCCATCCATGCTGTTGCAGAGGGTAGGAGCTCCTTCTTTCTTTCTGCCACATAGAATTCCATTGTATATATGTACCATAGTTTTTTGATCCATTCATTGACTGATGGGCACCTAGGTTGCTTCCAACACTTGGCTATTGTAAATGGTGCTGCTATGAACATTGGGGTGCATAGGTTCTTTTGGATGGTGTTTCAGGGTTCTTGGGATATAATCCTAGCAGTGCAATTGCTGGGTCAAAAGGCAGTTCCATTTTTAGTTTTCTGAGAAAATTCCATACTGTTTTCCATAGTGGTTGTACCAATCTGCAATCCCACCAGCAGTGAACTAGGGTCCCCTTTTCTCCACAACCTCTCCAACACTTGTTGTTTGTTGCTTTGTTTATGATGGCCATTCTTACTGGTGTCAAGTGGTATCTCATTGTGGTTTTAATTTGCATTCTCTGATGGCTAGCGATATTGAGCGTCTTTTCACCACATGAAGCTATTTTTATAAGAATACTAGTTGGATCACCGTTCAATTTCACCCCAGTGTTGAGATGATTGATTTGAGTGAGCCATATATTACAATAATATAGTAAAAGTCTATGAATAGTCTCCAAGCCAACTGAATGATACCTGGGAGAAGGTAACTGTAGGATGGAACTTCTTCTCTTGTCTTCTCTTTGATATTACCCCCAATTTTTGACAGGTTTGGCAAAATCATACCTGATTGTTTAATATTTGTTGTAATCTCACTTGCTAATTCAACTTCATACCTGTACTTATCCTTACATATGTCATTTGCTTATTGTTGTTTAAAGCTTATTGTATTTGCTGTCAATAGATGTTTTTAAAGTGAGTTATCTCTCCTGTTTTATATTTTTCCATTTTTTTCATATATTACCAAGAGTCCTCTGGTTCTCAGAATTAAACACTTGTCCCAAATCCTCTTGGCAAGAATCAAAGTTATAGACAACTCTAGAACATTAAATATATATTTCAAAACTAGAAAACATGAAATCTGGAGCCAAAGGATCTGGTTTTTGTCAGCAAGATGAAGGTATATGTAAAGGTGGCTCACCTCTTTGTATAACCACAGCAAAATTACAACTAAAATATAGAACATCCATCATTCAGAACTGTCAGAAGATTGAGCTGTATGGGAGGCTAACAACTAGAAATTTAAAAAAAAATTCATCCAGACAGGTAGGAGGAATGGAGAGGTAGAGACATGTAAACATGGAACCAGCTTGTCCCAAACCCATGTATGGTGTATATAAAATGGAGGGATATCTTGGGAATGAGAGATCCCAGTCCCACACAAGATAGCTCAGCCCAGGATTCTAGTCTCATACCATCAGATAAGTCCCCATAACTTCTGGCCATAAAAACCAGTGGGAGTTGTGTCAGTGAAAGAAACTGTGGGATTCTCACATGGATTTATTCAGACTCACTCCTTCTGGGCTCCAGCACTAGGGAAGTTGCTTGAAGGGAATCAGTGGCATACAGGGAAGAAGTGAAGTGTCTGGCATCAGGGCAAGAGCTGGGGGACAACTTTCTCCCAGACAGTTCTGTAGACAGTGGCCATTGTACCTTTGCTGAGCCCTCCCTCACACAGAGCCACAGGGTGGTGGCACCATATCTGAAAATCCATCCCTGGCTCACAATGTAAGTCCCACCCTGATGATTACCTAAGGTTATGTCCTATCCAACTTACAGGCCTACCAAAGCAACGCTTCCACCCTAGTAAAAGTGGCTTTCCCAAATGAAGGGTTGGGCTAGGCAGAGGCTTCCAACCTTTCTAAATCTACTAAACAAAACAACAGCTGATCCCAGCCACCACACCTCTTGCTGAGTGGCCCCAGGCCTGGCATTAGCAACAGCCATCTGAAAATTGCTTTATAGCTTATGCCAAGGGGCCCCAGACAGAGCACAATGGGAGGCTGACCTTAGCCTGCACCACCTAAGAAACCTCAGAATATGCACATCCAGCAAACAGTTACAGGCCATGTCAGAGCACCACCCAACCACCTCTACAAGCCATAAAGGGAGGTGGTTTTTGGCCAGGGGTCACAGAGAGTCATACCAGCTATGTGGATGGGGTAAATCCCTACCATTTACCTGCTGACAGCAATCAAGACTCATCTACAAGAGGAGGGAGTACTCAGTCTACACTAGGGGAGCACTTCGAGTACCCAGCTTGGGTATAGGGGAGGCTATGCCACAGGACCCTACAGGACACCTATTACATTAAGCCACACTACATTAAGCTACTAAGTCAAAGCAGCTCTACCTAATACATAGAAACAAACACTAGGAGGCTGCCAAAATCAGGAGACAAAGAAATATGGCTTAAGTGAAAGAATAGAACAAAATTCTAGAAAAAGAACTAAATAAAATGGAGATAAGCAATGTATCAGGTGCAGAGTTCAAAACACTGGTTATAAGGATGTTCAAGGAACTCAGTGAGTATTTCAATAGCACAAAAAGATCCAGGAATAAATGAATGATATACTAACTGAAATAAAGAACAATTTACATGGAATCAACAGAGGAGTGGATGAAGGCAAGAATCAAATCAATGAATTAGAATATAAGGAAGAAAAAGACATCCAATTAGTGCAGCAAGAAGAAAAAGAATCCAAGAAACTAAGGATGGTATAAGGAGCTCTGGGACAACTTCACATCATAGGGGTGCCAATATTCACATCATAAGGACGTTAGAATGAGAAGAGAAAGAGCAAGAAATTAGAAATCTGTTTGAAAGACATAATGAAAGGAAACTTCCCTATTTTGGAAAAGGAAAGAGACATACAAGTCCAGGAAGCAGAGAGTACCAAACAAGAAGGAGTGATGGGCCTCATCACTCTAAGAAACATCATAATTAAAATGCCAAAAGTTGAGGACTTCCGGCCAAGATGGAGTCATAGATGGAAACACTGTGCCTCCTCACACAAACAAAATTAAGGACATCAAAGATTTAGAAACAATAACACAACCAGAACAGACAGAAAATTGAACTACAGAAGTCCGACAACCATTCAACCAGACCAGTAAGAGGGGTGGAGTTGGTGGTTGTCAGAGAGGGAATGAGACAAGAAAAGGCAGAGGCTGGAAGACCTGGGAGCACAGGCAGCACAGGGCTCACAGATCCCGGACTCAGAGTGGAAATGAGCAGAGCATGCAGGGCAGTTGGCCAACTGTGGTCACACATTCACATGCAGATAAACTAGGCAGGAACGGGCAATGAGATGGACGGCACAGCCCAGGGCCCCAGTTACGGGAAATAAAACCTAAAAACATGGATTGAAAAGGTGCCAGGAGAGACTCCCAGCCACACAGGGAAGTCATTGGGGAGACCCACAGGGTCCTGGAGTGTGCATAGGCCCGCCCACCTGGGAACTAGCATCAGGGGGGCCCAGTTTGCTTGTGGGAGGCAGCAGAGGGGATGCAAATCTGAGAGAGAGCAGAGCAGGTGCCATTGGTCCCTCTCTGACACTGTCCCCACAGACAGCATCAGAACCCAGTGACTGGGTTGCCCCACCCTGGTGAACACCTGAGGCTCCACCACCCATACATAACAGGCACCACCTAACCCAAAATGACTCAAATAGAAGAAGAATTCAAAGCCCCAGAGCCAATACTTTTAAGTGACCGAGAGAGCCAACCTATCAGATGCACAGTTCAAAACACCGGTAATCAGGATGCTCATAGAACTGGCTGATTTTGGTCACAAATTAGATGAACAAATGAAGGCATTCACAAGTGAAATGAAGGAAAATGCACAGGGAACCAATAGTGATGGGGAGGAAACTGGGACTCAAATCAATGGAGTGGACCAGAAGGAAGAAACAAACAACCAAACAGAAAAGAATGAAGAGACAAGAATTCAAAAAAATGAGG
>PVKM010005717.1:24598-47042 GCA_004027735.1 Carollia perspicillata
AGGAACCTCCAGGACATCTTTACACATTCCAACATCTGAATTATAGGAGTACCAGAAGGGGAAGAGGAAGAGAAACAAATGGAAAACTTATTTGAATGAATAATAAAGGAGAAAATCCCCAATCTGGCAAGGGAAATAGACTTCCAGGAAGTCCAGGAAGCTCAGAGAGTCCCAAAGAAGGTGGACCCAAGGAGCAACACACCAAGGCACATTGTAATTACGCTACCCAAGATTAAAATGAAGGAGAGAATTCTAGAAGCAGCAAGAGATAAGGAGAGAGTCCCCTACAAAGGAGTTCACATCAGACTGTCAGCTGGTTTCTCAAAAGAGACCTTGCAGGCAAGAAGGGGCTGGAAAAAAGTATTCCATGTCATGAAAGGCAAGGAACTACATCCAAGATTGCTCTATCCAGCAAAGCTTTCATTTAGAATGGAAGGGCAAATAAAGTGCTTCTCAGATAAGGTCAAGTTGAAGGAGTTCATCATCACCAAGCCTTTATTATATGAAATGTTAAAGGAACTTACCTAAGAAAAAGAAGATAAAAAATATGAATAGTGAAAGGACAGCAAACTCACAGTTATTAACATCCACACTTAAAGCAAAAGCAGACTAAGCAGACACCTAAATCAGGAGCGGAGCCACAGAAATGGAGATCATGTGGAAGGTTAGCAACAGGGGAGTGGGAGGAGGAATGAGGGGAGAAGGCACAGAGAATAAATAGCATAGATGGTGGGGAGAAAATAGACAGGGGGGCGCAAGAGTAGCATGGAAAATGTAGAAGTGAAAGAACTTATGACACATGGATATGAACTAAAGTGGGGAAATATGGGTGGGAGGGGGTGTGCAGGGTGGAGGAGAATGAAGGGGGGAAATGGAACAACTGTAAAGCATAATCAATAAAATATACCTTAAAAATAAAATAAAATGCCAAAGATTAAGGATAAAGGGAGAACCTTAAAAGCAGCGAGAGAAAAGTAGTTAGTCATCTACAGGGGAGTTCCCATGATATGGTCTGCTGATTTCTCAAAAGAAACTTTGCAGGCTAGAATGAATTGGCAAGAAGTATTGAAAGTGATGAAAAGCAAGAAGCTAGAACCTAGAGTATTCTATCCAGCAAAGCTATCATTTAGAATCAAAGAGGAGATAAAGTGCTTCTCAGGGAAGGTAAAGCTAAAGAAGTTCATCATCACCAAACCATTAAAATGTTAGTTAAAATGACTTAATTAAGAAAAAGATCAAATCTACGAACACTAAAATGGCAATAAATACCTAACTATCAAAAATTAAATCTAAAAACTAAAGTAAGCAAACAAGCAGAACAGAAACAGAATCATAGATATGGAGAACATTGGGATGGTGGCCAGTGGGGAGGGGTGTCTGGGGTAATGAGGCAAAGGTGAAGGGATTAAGAAGTATAAATTCATAATTAATGAATAAGCAAGGGCCTCTGGCTGGTGTAGCTCAGTGGATTGAGCGCGGGCCTGTGAATCAAAGAATTGTGGTTTGATTCCCATTCAGGGCACATGCCTGGGTTGCAGGCCAGTTCCCAGCAAGGGAATGCATGAGAGGTGACCATACATTGATATTTCTCTCCCTCTCTCATTCCCTTCCCCTCTAAAGATATATAAATTAAAAAATCTTTAAAAAAAGAATAAGCAAGGGGATGTTATGAGCTAGTATAGGAAATGGAGTTGCCAAAGAACTTATATGCATGACCCATGGACATGAAGAAAGGAACGGGGATTGCCAGAGGAAGTGGGGGCTGCTGCATGTAGGGGGGCAAAGGAGAAAAATTGGGACAACTGTAATAGCATAATCAATAAAAATGTTTTAGAACTAGAAAAAACAAGATCTGGTTTTGAGTTTCCACTATTTTTCATCTGACCTGGGGCAAGTAATTAAACTCTCCAAATTTCAATTTACATAGTCATAAAATTTTGATTATAAAACCTTGTGACAATCACATAAAATAATAGTTAATGTCTGCCAACTAATTACTGTATTCCAGACTCGGATGTAAGGACTTCAAAGTATTAACTCATTTGAACTTTACAAACCCATGATAGTACTATTACCATAATACTACAAATAACAAAATGACGCACAGAGAAAATTTTAAAAAGAGAATGAGTCCAAGCTGACATAAATAGGAAAATGTAGAACTCAGATTTGAAGTTTTGTAAAGGAGAACTTTTTTCTTTACCCTCTTATGTTCATACACTGGGGGTCTGGGAATTAAACTAACAAAAGACATTAACGGGAACAAAAGATTACAGTTAATAATATTTATGTGCATGAGAGCTAACAATAAAGAATGAAATTCAAAGAAATAGTTTGACTCAGGGGCTATTATGGCATTTTAACAAAGGAAAGAGGATTTTGGCTTTGATAGATGATAGATCATGGGAAAGTGACTAGGAAATATATGGGAGGACTAATGAAAGTCAAGGATTATTTTTAGTAAGGTGTGTTTATGCAAATATATCTTAGTGTCACTTCCCTGCCTCCAGTGATAGGAGTTGCTCTTCTTTTTCTGGCATGGGAGGAATGCATCTTCACCAAAGAAAATTTATGCCCTGCTTTTAGGCAGATAAGAGAGGACAGAGAACTTTTTAAGCATGTGTTGACTCTCAATTGCCTTCAGCTCAACACAATCCTTACGCCAAAGTGGCATATTTTGGGGTGGCAAATTCTGAGTGTCGTCACAAGCTAAAAGGCCTGAGTTAAAACCCTATTGTTTGATCACTATCCTATATTGTTTCTACTACAATATCTGCAAATGCTTTTTTTAAGTATAAAGTGCTGAATGTGTATGTTTTATAATATATATTGTTCTTTGTATTATAATTGATATAGTCCATATAAATGGGGTAGACTTTATCTTAAAAAACATTATGGAGCATTTCTTTTTTTAATGGTTTTTATTCTTGTTCAAGTACATTTCACTATTCATTGACTTACCAGTTACTTCACTAAAGCACAATTAGATGAGTCAAAACTACACTAGTAAATAGAGTGGGATAAGCCAAACCAGTGATTCCAAACTTGGCTGAGCATCAGAAATCAATTATGATGGATTGCACATTTTTGGGTCCCACCCAAGAGCTACTGAATTATTAGGGAGGACTCACCAACTTGTAGAAACAATAATAAAAAAAAAAAACCTCCCCAGATGATTCTGGTGGCCAGTTAGATTTAGGAATGACTACAGTAGCAGATGTCTTGAGATCCTTTATTACAACCTAATTCCATGAATCCCCAAGAAACTTTTTGGTTTAGTGATCAATTTAAAACAGTTTTCTACTGCCTAAATCACCACATACTTAGTTAACTCACTTCATGAATAGCTAAACATTCTATAGGGAACATATAAGCAACATAAGGACTGATTCATCTATAATTTGTAACAACAATCCGATGAGTAACAAGGTGGGTTGGTCACATTTTGGGTTTTTCGCTGGGTCACATCACAAATAAAAAAGCAATTTGTATACTTACTATGTGCAATACTTTTTGTGGAATGATATGTACAAGTAAATAATAAAACTTTCTTTACAATGATTAGCTGGGTTTAGTAATTGGTTTACATAAGTATAATTGCTATCAGAGGAAAATTATTTTATTTGTCATACAATTGTTACAAAAACTACTCCAATGCTGTAGTTTCAAAAATGTGTCATTAACTACCCTTAAATATGAGAAGCTATTTTTACAAGAATTCTTGTTTTTTTATTTGGTACTTAAGGTCAATCACAGGCTGACAAGGAGTTTGGGGTAAACAATGAGGGACAAGAAAAATATTCCACATAATAAAGACATAAATGTGATATTTTACTGCTTTTGTTTTGTTCTTCATACCATGTAAATTTTTAAAATGTACTAACATTTTTGTTTTTTGAGAAGAAGAATATGATAAATACCAATAGCACAAATGGTATTCAATAATAAATATTTTGATTGCACCTGAAACACCTATCCTTTAAAATCTTCCCTCCCCAAAGGCAATAACTAATAATATACCACTGAGATACAAGTGTGTAAGTATGTGTGTGTGCACATCCACTCACCCCTACTTGGTGAGTGCAGGGTTCTGGGTTTGAACCCTGGCTCAGCCACTAACTGTGCAACATTGATCAGGCTCCATTTTCTCAGTTGTAAAGAGGAGGATGATAATAGAATTTACCTCATAGTGTGGTAAGAGGATTAAATGAGCTGATTCATACAGTATAAATTATATATTAATACTTGGAACTGAGCCTGGCATTTTACACGTAATTACAAATGCTACTGATTTATGTTATTATGCATGAGTCACTGTGTTTACATAAATAAGAAAATATTTTAATTTGCCTCACTGTGAGTGCTTACACACCTACCTCCTATCTTCACAGTGGCACATTACCTATAGCATGGCTGGGCTCCATGTTATTTACCATTCCCTGTGATAGACATCTATTTTGTAACTGATGTTTTGCTTTTACAAACAACCCTGCACCAAATCTTCCTGCACATGAGTTTTCCACCACGTGTCAGTATATTTAAAGGATAAATTCTCGAAGAAGAGTTACTGGGTATGACATCCACCACTCAAATCAACATTAAATGGGGCTGTAGACTAGGTAAGAAGGGAGGAAGTACTCCTTGGAGTACTTTTCTAGTGTTCCCTGGAGTAGAAGAAACTCACTATAAAATTGGTGACCAAAACATTTTTTCTATGAAAGAGAAATCACTGAATACTATGGCCTCATAGTATAGTTTGATATTAGGTAGCATGATTCCTCCAACTTTGTTCTTCTTTGTTGAGATCACTTTTGCTATGTGGGGCCTTTTGTGGTTTCATATAAATTTTTGAGCCCTGGATGGTGTAGCTCAGTGCACTGAGCACAGGCTGAGAACCAAAGGGTCACCAGTTTGATTCCCAGTTAGGGCATATGCCTGGGTTGCAGGCCAGGTCCCTAGTGGGGGCCATGTGATAGGCAACCACACATTGATGTTTATCTTCCTCTCTTTCTCCTTCCCTTCTCCTCTCTCTAAAAATAAATTTAAAATATTTTAAAAAATAAATAAATTTTTGAAATATTTGTTCTAGTGCTGTGAAATACATCATTGGAATCTTGATAAGAATTGCTTGGAATCTATAGATTGCTTTGGGAAGTATGGACATTTTGATAGTGTTAATTTTTCCTGTCCATGAACACAGTATATGCTTCCATTTATTTGCATCTTCTTCTCTTTCTTTTTTCAGTGCCTTATAATTTTCTGAGCACAGTGTTTTACATTCTTGGTTTGGTTTATTCTTAGGTATTCCTTTTGAAGCAATTGTGAATGGGATTATTTTCTTAATTTCCCCTTCTGTTTGTTATTGGTACATAAAATGGAACTATCTTTGGATATTAATTTTGTATTCTGCTACTTTGCTTAATTCATTTATCCATTATAGTGCTATCTTGGTGGAATCTTTGGGGTTCTTTATGTACAGTATGAAGTAAAACTGCAAATGACAGTTTTACTTCTTCCTTGCCAGTTTGGATGCTTTTTATTTCTTTTTCTTCTTGCCTGATTGCTGTGGCTAGGACTTCCAGTACTATGTTGAATAAGAGAGGTGAAAGTGACATTTCTGCCTTGTTCCTGATTTTAAGGGGAATGATTATAGTTTTTGCCCATTGAATATGATGCTGGCAGTGGGTTTGTCATATATGGCCTTTATTATGTTTAGGTATGTTCCCTCTAATCCCACTTTGCTGAGAGTTTTGATTATAAATGGGTGCTGGGTTTTATCAGATTTTTTTCTGTATCTATTAATATGATCATGTGGTACTGGCAAAAAAGCAGACACACAGATCAATGGAAAAGTATAGGGAGCCCAGACATAAACCCATACATTTATAGTCAACTAATATGTGATGGAGGAAGCAAGCACATACAATGGGCTAAAGATAGTTTATTCAGTAAATGGCATTGGGAAAATTGGACAGATATGTGCAGAAGAATGAAATTAGACCACATTCTTACCACACAAAGAATATATTCAGGGCCCTAGCTGGTGTAGCTCAGTGGATTGAGCGCAGACCTGCAAACAAAACAACCTCAGTTCAATTCCCAGCCAGGGCACATGCCTGTGTTGCAGGCCAATTCCCAGCAGGGGACGCATGAGAGGCAACCACACATTGATATCTCTCTGCCTCTCTCCTTCCCTTCCCTTCCAAAAAAGATAAATTAAAAAATCTAAAAAAAAAAGAATATATTAAAAATGGATCAAAGACTTAAATGTGAGACCCCAAACCATAAAAATCCTGGAAGAAAACAGAGGCAGCAAAATCTTGTGCCTTTGCAACAATATAGATGGATCAGGAGAACATTAGGTTAAATGAAATGAACCAGTCAGAGAAAGTCAAATACCATATGATTTCATTCATATGTGGAATCTAATGAACAAACTGAACAAGCAAGGAAAATGGGGACAGATTCATAGGTGGAGAGCAGGATGACAGCTAGTATGGGGTGAGAGTTGAGGGAGTAGAGGAATTGAGCAAAAAGGAGAAATGACTCATGGACATAGACAACAATGTGGTATCTACTGGGAAGAGGGACATATAAGGGGATTAAATGGTAATGAAAAAAAAAAACTATAAAAATTTAAATTAGGACTTCTGGCCGAGATGGAGGCATAGGTAGATACACTTCAATTCCTTGCATAACAGAAAAGGATAACAACCAATTTAAAACAAAAAACAACCAGAACTGCCAGAAAATTGAAGTGTATGGAAGTCCTAAAACCAACAAATTAAAGAAACATTCATGCAGAATTCATGCAGGTAGGAGGGGTGGAGATGGGCAGCTGGGGAGGAGAGAACATGCAGAAAGGTGATAGCCTGGGTGGGTAAGGTGGTAGCTGGTGGTCTGGGCACTGCCATATTTGAATGCTGATAAACTGGGAGGAATAAATGGGGAGTGAGACAGACCTTGCAACCTCGGGTTCCAGTGTGAAAGAAAAAGAAAAGCCTCAAAATCTCTAGCTGTAAAATCCTGTGGGGGTTGTGGCAACAGGAGAAACTCCAGTCAAAGAGGAGAGTCCTTCGGAAGGACCCATGGGGTCCTATACCCACACAAACCACCCACATGGGATTCAGCACCAGAAAAGTGTAATTTGCTTGTGGTTAATGGGGGAAGTGACCAAAATAAGGGCCAGAGACAAGCAAGCAGCATTGTTCCATCTCTGACCCCTCCCTCATATACAGCACTACAATGCAGTGAAGTGGTTTGCCCTGCCTTGGCAAATACCTAAGGCTCCACTCCTTAAATATAACAGGTATACTGAGGCAAAGAAATATAGCCCAAATGAAAGAACAGATAAAAACTCCAGGAAAAGAACTAAGAAATGATGAGATAGCCAACTTATAAGATGCAGAGTTCAAAACACTGGTAATCAGTATTTTCACAGAAATGACTGAGTATGGATGCAAAATAAAGGAAGAAGTGAAGGCTATACAAAGCAAAATAAAGGAAAATATACAGGACACCAACAGTGAAGGGAAAAAAACAGGACTCAAATCAAAGGTTTGTACCAGAAGGAAGAAATAAACATTCAACCAGAATAGAATGAAGAAACAAGAATTTAAAAAAATGAGAGGCTTAGGAACCTTGAGAACAACTTTAAATGTTCCAACATCCAAACCATAGGGGTGCCAGAAGGAGAAGAGGAAGTGCAAGAAATTGAAAACTTATTTGAACAAACAATGGAGGCAAACTTCCCCAATCTTGTGAATAGACTTCCAGGAATTCCAGGAAGCCCAGAGAGTCCCAAAGAAGTTGGACTCAAGGAGGAATACACCAAGGTATATCATAATTACAATAGCCAAGATTAAAGATAAGAAGAGAATCTTAAAAGCAGCCAGAGAAAAATGAGACAGTTACCTACAAAGGAGGTAACTCAGCTTCTAGCTGATTTCTCAAAAGAAACTTTGCAAGCAAGAAGGGATTGACAAGAAGTATTCAAAGTGATGAAAAGCAAGAATCTACAACCTAGATTGTTCTATCCAGCAAAGCTATTGTTTACAATGGAAGGGCAGATAATGTGCTTCCAAGATAAGGTAAAGCTAAAGGAGTTCATCATCACCAAGTCATTATTGCATGAAACGTTAAGGGAAATTATTTAAGAAAAAGAAGAAGTTCAAAACTATTAATATTAAAATTGCAACTAATTCACAGCTATCAACAACTGAATCTAAAAAAATAAACTAAGCAAACAACCACAACAGGAACAGAATCATAGATATGGAGATCATTTGGAAGGTTATCAGTTGGGAGCAGGAAGGGGGACAATAGGAGAAAAGGTGCAGGGGTTAAGAAGCATAATTGACAGGTACAAAATAGTCAGGAGATGTTAAAAATAGTATAGGATATGAAGAAGCCAAAGAACTTATATGCATAACCCATGGACATGAACTAATGTGGGATTGTTGGAGGGAATGGGGATACCAGATTGTGGGGGGAGCAAAAAAAAGACAACTGAAATAGCATAATCAATAAATATATTTAAAAATAAAATAAAATAAAAAGTAAAAAATGAGGAATATCTCTGTGAGTGACTTTGTGAAGTGCAAAAGCAAAGAATAGGAGCTTATCTATAGTATGTTAAGCTTCATGTAAGAAAGAAGGGATTGTAAGGAAATATACCTGTATCTGTTTATGTGTCCAAAAAAAAAGGAAGATGGATAAATCAGAAACACAGACACCAATTATTAATGGGGGAGAGAGATGGAAAAGGAGTAAGAAAAAGAGGTTAATTAAATCAAATTATGGATATAGAGGGAGTGACATTTCTCTGAGTATATCTTTTGTATAGCTCTGACTCTTAGAACTATAGTAATGTTTCATAAATACTTCAAATACCCAAAATAAAATATAAATGCTAACTAATCACCCTTAACTGTATCACGAATGAATGATTAACAACACTGAAAGGGATGAGCAAGAAAAGACCTAATGTAAGTAGTTTTAATAAACAATATCTTTCCCAGACACCAATAGAACAGTACATGAATGCTATAATATTGTTTGTAAATGTGTTTCTCACAGGGGTATGGGTCAGTGATTCCAAAATTATTATGGGTGTACTATAATTCAGCAAACAAATGAATATACTATAGATAATAAAAGCTAGGATTTTTATCATTGATAAAAGTTGTTCCCAGTGAAGGCTAAAATGATCCCTGTGGTATCAGATTAGAATCAGAGATATCAGTACAAATTCATGATTTTAAAAACATATATAGACATATAGGTATAGAAATATACATGTAGGTATGTATGTTTGTGTGCGTATGTGAATGTGTAGGTTAGTTTACATGTATACATTTTTTCCCTAGAGTTGTCTGTTAAGATAACCTAGAAGCAATGACACTTCCATAACAATGAGAATGCCTGGCATCCCAATATTTGTTCTAAATACCAATCTCCAATGAAAGGAACCAAGGTTTCTTGGATAATTTGTTAGTTAGTTCCAGAGCTGGATAAGGAAAACACAAGATGAACTTGTAACATTTTTTGGACCCAGAAGTAAGGAAATGTTAAAAAAATAAATGTCAGGGAGCTTGTTGAAAGAATTCAGGATTCAACCTGAAGGGGTTTCTCATGGTCAAAGCTGAAACAATCTGAAAAATTAATTAATTTAGTATTAGATTTTAGTCTACAGAATAAAATAATATCCATGATTCCATACTGATAGACATAATTAAACAAATATATGGCGGAAGGTGCATCTCTTCATTATAGGAGAATTACAATTAATAAAGAAGAGAGAGAAATAGAAAATTGCCACTAGGCTAACATGTAATTGTGACAGATAAGATCCACTGAACTAGTAGATGCTAAAATTAGTGGTGAAACTTTGAGAGATTGCAGGATATTATCATAGCTTGAATATATATCCCTAGGAGAAGAGTAACTTTATAGTGGAGAAAGCCAAAAGACACCACCACAACCAAGCAATGAAGGTTCATTAACATCACCAATGGTAAGGTCTTTTGACATCATGCACTTTTGTGTCTACCATACCAAAAAGCACACAGTACCTTTTCTATGATATTCTTGCTAAAAAAAACATAACATCATCCTAATAAAGAGAAAACATCAGGTTGGAGAAGATGGTGACAAGGCAGGTGGGAGCAAAGCCCAGTGCTCTCTGTGCCCAGCTGGAACACCTAGCTGGTCTTCTGAGGGACAGAGTGAACAGCCAACAGAATCCCAGCTTATATGGTTTGGAAGCAAAAAATTGCAGACAACATTGAAAACATGGTGAGGAGATTGTGCTGGGATGGTAAGGTACCTGGGATCTGTACAGGGACCAAGGCTGCTGTGGACCCCAGCCCAGGGCCTGCACAGTTATACAGGGAAGAGAATTAGAGCACCAGTCCCTTCCCTACCAGAGCAGAGAGGGCAGCCCACCACCAGGAGGGACCTGGATATTGCAAGTTGCTGGAGAGAATAGAGATGAAGTGGGAGACACACAGAAGGGGTACACATCTGCTGGGACTGTGGACACTGGGATCAGAGAAATTGGGGTACCAGGCAACACCTGGAGAAGGGAGGAGTTGGGCCATGTTGGACCCTGACTTGGATAGTCTCTGGACTGGCTGGAAAGTGGGTCTGTGTGAAAACCCATGCACTTGTTAGGATCTGTGGGCAGCTGCTTTGTAAGGAACTCTCCAGCAATGGCTGGCTCACCCCAAGGGTGATTTTAGCTGTGTGCACCCCAGAATGAGTGGCTGAGCAGAACCTTATGCCCTGCTTCTCTTGCACTGCTCACCCAGACACAGTAGCTGACCAGAATTGTGCACCCTGCTTGTCTTGCACTGTGCACCAAGAGTGAGGGGCTGGCCAGAACTGTGTGCCCCACTTGTCTTGGGATCCACACTGGAGATTGACTCACACCATGAGCAACTGAGTGGCTGATTTGAGCCTGGCAGCTCATGAAAGACCTGGCTGGAGGCTGGGAAATCGTGAATATTGCAACCCAGAGCTGGCCCCCATCCTCTTAGAACCAAAGGAAGGGAGAAAAGCAAAGCCCAGTCCTCCTCTTGCTGTGGCATTTAGGAAGATCAGCAGAACTCACTGAACAGGCTTAAAGTCAGCAGAAGGCTTATTTATATATATATATTTTTTTCATTTTGGATCCTCTATCTTTTTTTCTTTTCTCAAGTGAAACAATAAGATGTGGAGTTACAAAGGGTCCAGAGGCAGATTGAAAGGGGGAGTACAAAGCTAACTGAGAAACTGAGACAAATGTCATTTTGCTATCCCATACAGCTGGCATTTTATTGTGCATGTGTATTATTATTATTTTTTCATTATTTTTATAACTTTTATTATATTAGTATTTTAAAATTTATTTTCTTTACGTTTAGTTTCCCTCACTTTATTTACCTATTTAATTGCATTGTTTGACTGGCTTTCCTTATTTTCTCTTTATTGTATTTAATTTTCCTTCTTTCACTTCAACCATGTTCCAATAACACACAACTCTTGATCAGGTACTTTCTATTCTGGTTATATAAATCATATACTTCTTCTCATATTATTGCTGTTTCACTACTATTGTAAATAATTGTTGTTCCATACAATTGTGCATACTACATAGCACCCTTCCATGATCTTAGCCCACTTCACTTTAATCCTAAGCATTATTATTATTGTGGTTAACTCTATTCTCTCTCACACTATGCCTACTTTCTATCCTTCAATCTCACTATATCTCATCATCTAACCTTGCAAAAGTGCTCTGTTTCTGGATTCAGCTCACAATCATCCTCCCCTCTAATAAGAGTCTTACCTCTCTTTCACCTTTTATAAAAAGTGGCTAGCTCGGTGAAATATCACGGTTAATGCTGTACTTATCCAAAGAATCTTGTATCACGTGTCTACTTGCTGGTACTTTAAATCTCATAAAATACTCCCCTGCTGCTTTTTGCCTACCCCCCTGCCACTGATGATATACAAGAATCAGTGGCAGCTGTGAATATCAGTATACCTGCTGGAGGAGAAAAAACACCAACAAAGAAACCACCAAAAGGTAAAAACCCAAGTACAACAAGAGAGCCCACACAAACAGAAGAAAACCTAGAGGGTCCAGAGAGGAGATCAAAGAGACCACATCACTCAACGCCATAGAATTCCTACCATAGAAGTTCACCGTACAAAGATAGCTGGCAAAGTGAAACATCAGGAAGCTCAGAAACAAACAAAAAGAGTCACCAAAAATGGTGAGACAAAAAAAAAAAAAAACAAAAACCATGCAATCAAAAGGAGGGAAGACTACCCACTAAAAGAGCTAAATGAAATGGAGGGAACCAAACTATCAGATATCGAATACAGATTAATGATTATAAAGATGTTCAAGGAACTGACAGACAAATACAGAGAAGTGAGTGAGAACTACATCAACATGAAAAAGGAAGTAAAACTGTAAACAAAACCAGGAAGAAGTGGACAATAAAATCTCAGAAATTAAAAAACAAACTAGAAGGAATTGCAAGCAGGCTGGATGAAGCAGAGGATTGAATCAGCAAGTTGGAAGACAAGGTAGAAAAAAACCACCCTCATAGAGGAAGAAAAGGAAAAGAGCACGTGGTAAAGGAGCAGTAAGACAACATAAAACATAACAATATCTGTGTAATAGGGATAACAGAAGGAGAAGAAAAGCAAGGGATAGAAATCCTGTTTGAAAAAGTAATAATGGAAAACTTCCCTAATAGTATGAGAGAAAAAGTCATACAAATCCAGGAAACACAGGGAGTCCCAATCAAGAGGAACCCAAAGAGGCCCACTTCAAGACATATCATAATTAAAATGGCAAAATTCCAAGACAAAGAGAGAATCTTAAAGGCAGCAAGGGAGAAACAGGAAGTAACATACAAGGGAGCCCCAATAAGGTTAGCTGCTAACTTCTCAATGGTAACACTCCAAGCCAGAAGAGAATGGCAAGAAATATTCCAAGTAATGAGAACCAGAGGCCTGCAACCTAGGCTGCTTTACCCAGCAAGGCTCTCAATCAAGATAGAAGGCCAAATAAAGAGCTTCCAAGACAAAAGAAGTCTAAAGCAGTACACACCCACCAATCCAGCGCTGCAAGAGATGCTAAAGGGACTGCTCTAAGGAAAGGAAGGAAAAGAGAGAGACAGAGAGAAACATAGGTACAAAAGAAAGGCAATGAATAAGTACTTATCAATAATAACCTTAAACATAAGTGATTTAAATGCTCCAATCAAAAGACACAGAATAGCTGAATGGATAAGAAAGCATGACCCACACATATGCTGCCTACAAGAGACCCACCTGAGGACCAAAGACATACACAGACTGAAAGTGAAGGGCTGGAAACAAATTTTCCAAGCAAATGGACAGGGACAAAAAGCCATGGTAGCAATACTCATATCAGACAAAATACACTACAAAAATGGTGATAAAAAGAGACCCAGAAGGTTACTTCATAATACAGAGAGAAGAATCCATCACAAAGACATAAACATTGTAACTATATATGCACCCAACATAGAAGCACCCAAATACATAAACAAAATCTTGGGGGACTTCAAGAAAGATATAGACAGCTACACCATTATAGTAGGGGAATTCTACACCTCACTGTCAAAACAAAATATCAAGAAAGATATTGCAGCATTGAACAATGTCCTAGATCAAATGAACTTAACTGATATATATATTCTTTCATCCCAAAGAAGCAAAATACACATTCTTTTCATATGCACATGGAACATTTTCAAAGATAGACCACGTGATAGGTCACAAAACAAACCTCAACACATTCAAGAAAATTGAAATCATATTAAGCATTTTCTGTCACCACAAGGGACTGAAACTAGAAACCAGCCTCAAGGAAAAAACTCAAAAACATACAAATGCATAGAGATTGAGTAGCATGCTATTAAATAATAAATGAGTAAAGAATAACATCAAGGAGGAAATAAAAAATTTCTGGAAACAAAAGAAAATGAAATTATAAAAACCCTAAATTTATGGGACACAGTGAAAGCAGTCCTGAGAGGGAAGTTCATAGAGATACAGGCGTACCTAAAAAAAAGAAAAAGAAAGAAAGATTTCAAATAAACAACCTAACTCTACACCTACAAGAACTTGAAAAACAACAATAAAGACAACCCAGAGCAAGTACAAGAAATGAAAATCTTATAGACTCCACCAAAAACCTGCTCAACCTAGTAAGTGAATTTGGCAAAATAGCAGGATACAAAGTCAAAGGCATTTTTGTATACCAACAATGATACAGCAGAAGCAGAAATCAGGGGAAAAAACCCATTCGATATAGCAACAAGAAAAATAAAATACCTGGGAATAAATGTAATCAAGGAAGTAAAAAACCTGTACTCAGAAAACTACACAACACTGAAGAAAGAAATTAAGAAAGACACAAATAAATGGAAGCATATACCATGTTCATGGATTGGAAAAATTAACATCATCAAAATGTCCATACTATTCAAAGCAATTTATAGATTCAATGCAATCCCTATTAAAGTACCAATGACGTATTTCAAAGATATAGGCCAAACTTTTCAGAAATTTATATGGAATCATAAACAACCCTGAATAGATGCCACAATGTTGAGAAAGAAGGGCAAAGTAGGAGGGATCACAATACCTGATGTCAAACTGTATTACAAGGCCACTGTAATCAAATAGCCTGGTACTATCATCGAAACAGGCACATAGACCAATGGAACAGAACAGAGAGCCCAGAAATAAACTTAAATCTCTACGGTCAATTTATATTTGACAAAGGGGGAAGAAGTATAAAATGGAGTAAAACTAGCCTTTTCGACAAATGGTGTTGGGAGAGCTGGACAGCTATAGGCAGAAAAATGACAGTTGATCAACAACTGATACCATACACAAAAATAAACTCAAGGTGGATAAAAGACTTATATATAAGTTGTAACACCATAAAAGTCCTAGAGGAAACTATCGGCAGGAAAATCTCAGACATTCCATGCAGGACCATCTTCACGGGCATGTTCCTTAAACCAAGGGACATAAAGGAAAGAATAAACAAATGGGACCTTATCAAATTAAAAAGCTTCTGCATGGCTAAAGAAAAGAGCATCAGAATGAAAAGAGAACCAACTATATGGGAAAACATATTTGCCAATGATACCTTGGACAAGGGTTTGACCTCCAAAATACACAAAGAACTCACATGACTCCATTCCAGGAAGACAAAAGACCCAATTAAAAAATGGGCAAAAGACTTTAACAGACACTTCTCTAAAGAGGATACACAGAGGGCACAGAGGCATGTAAAAAGATGCTCAGTGTCACTAGGCATCAGAGAGATACAAATTAAAACCACAATGAGGTACCACTTCCCACCGGTCAGAATGGCCATCATGAATGAATCAACAAACAAGTGTTGGAGAGGATGTAGAGAAGAGGTAACCCTAGTGCACTGTTGATGTGAATGCAGAATGGTGCAGCCACTGTGGAAAACAGGATGAAATTTCCTCAGAAGACTAAAAATGAAACTGTCTTTTGACCCGGCAATTCTACTGCTGGGATTGTACCCTCAGAACACTGAAACACCAATTCCAAAGAATCTATGCACCCAATGTTCATGGCAGCACAATTTACAATAGCCAAGTGCTGGAAGCAACCTAAGTGCTCATCAGCAAATGAGTGGATCAAAAAACTACAGTAGATTTACACAATGGAATTCTTCACAGCAGAGAGAAAGAAGGGGCTTATACCCTTTGTGACAGCATGGATAGAACTGGAGAGCCTTATGATAAGTGAAATAAACCAGTCTGTGAAAGGCAACTACCATATGATCTCAGTTTTCAGTGGAACCTCATCAATAAAATAAACAAGCATGCAAAATATAACCAGAGACATTGGAATTAAAAACAAATGGACAGGGACCAGAAGGGAGATAATGAGGGGGAAAGGGTGAAGGGTTTTCAGAAAGAAGTATAAAGGATACATGGACAAAACCAAGGAGGGGTGGATTCAGGGGAGGGATGTGGGGATGGCTGGGGTTGGGGGGAGTTGTGTCGGGGGAAAGCAGAGAAGTGTACTAGAACAACAGTAAGATAAAGGAAAATCAAGCCCCCCCCCCCAAGAAAGACTGAAAATAAATAGAGTCCAACTTGAATTTTAATACTTCAAGTGCTACAAAACCTGTAACTTCCATGCTATAAAACTGTAGTTGCTTTCCTTCCTTTGATAAGCAAGGTCATGTTTTCTATCTATTAGGAGGTGTGTGGAAACATCTGAGGCCACTGTGACTTTGCAAGGCTCAGCCCAAGCACCATATTTCATTTTTATTTCACCCTCAAGGATTATAGACTTACCCAGCATATGGCTAAGTCTTCATTAATGAAGACCACTCATTCATTCTGCAGGGCAATAATAATGGTTGGTATCTTTCTGCAAGGTAGAACATTACAAAGAATATTGTGGGAAGAACATTGCTGGGCAACCTGCTATGCTGGACATGCTCTATAAATTTAAGAAGAAAGTGTTTCCTAAATTCTCTCTTGCTGTAAACAACAGTTGAAAATACCTTCAGCTGTTGGCAAGTTGGATAAACAAAATAAGGGATTATTTCTTCCTTTTTACTACCTGTGCAACTAACCTCTGAAACCAACTCTTATTATAAAATGTTATTTTGGAGGAAGCTGAGTAAAGATTTCATTTTAACGCAGAAAAACAACATGAGCTTGTTTTATTTTCTTCAAAAGATTGTTTTGGTCTTTAAGGTCCCATGGAAGAGGGTCCGTCTACACAACTAATTATGTTCAGACACTGGCTCTCTCCATGGCTTAAGCATGGCAGTAATGAGGCCTAGGCCTTGGGTTCAGTTCCCATGTAGACAAGTAACTCTTGCTCCTAACAGTGACAAACTGCACCTCAACTTTGGTCTTCTTGAAAATATATGTTCCAGGTCCCAAGAGAGCCACAGTGAGATAGCATGTTTATGCTCATCAGCACAATTGGAAAAGCAACTTAAAGTTCCTGACTCATTGATCTTGCTTTTTCAGTAGATGAAGAGCAGAATTAGAGGACATTTAAGAAAATGAAAAGGATGAATAAAATAAGAAATAGCAAACATTGTAGATTGAACGAGTGTCTTCTTTCAGTTTTTGCTAGAAGGGCAATACACAGCCATTAAAAATAAACAAATTAGAGTTATACCAGTGCTTGGATCTAATTCAGTAGGGATTTCTAGTGAAAAAAAGAGCAAGATCTAGAAGGCATGTATAACATGATCCCATTTTATAAGACAACTAAAAACCTTTGTATATGTCTATATATATGTGTACATGTCTTATATATAGAGAGAGAAACATGGTGTTAACATGAGTTTCTCTGGGGAATACATGATATGAAGATTCAGAGAGGAGGGAAAAGAAGAAAGCCAAGCTACAATGGGTTCTCTAAGTAAACACAGTTAATAGTGTATATATATATATGGATATATCAGGATACACACACACACACACACACACACACACACACCAGGATTATGGAGGTTGGGGCCACAATCTACCATCTGTAAACTGGATAACCAGGAAAGCTGGTGGTATAATTCAGTCTGAAACCTAAGGCCTGAGAACCAGGAGCACCAATGTCTCAGAGCACTAAAGATGTATATGTCTCAGCTCAAGTAGAGAGAAAATTTGCGCTTCCTTTGTCTTTTTCTTCTATTCCAGGCTCTCAACAAATTGGATGATGCCTACTGGCATTGGTGAGGTTGATCTTTACTCAGTCTACTGATTTAAACACTAATTTCTTCCAGAGACACCCTAACAGACACAACTAGAAGTAATGTTTTTTTATCAGCTGTCTGGGAATCTCTTAGCCCAGTCAAGTTGACACATAAAATTAAGCATCACAGTATAGAATGACTATAAATTTCATACATTTCAGTGATATACATTATATGTGTGTATGAGAATATTAAAATTTTTATTCAGGTGAAATTTACATAACATAAAATTAATATTTTAAAGTGAAAAATTTGTTGGTATTTGGTGCATTGACAGTGTTGTACAACCATACCTCTACCTATTTCCCAAATATTTACATCACTCCAAAATAAAATTCTGTATCCATTAAGCAGTTTCTTCCTATTCCTTCTCTACCCCTGACCCCAGCCCCTGGGAGCCACAATCTGCAGTCTGTTTCTATGGATTTACCTATTCTAGATATTTCCTATAAATGGAATCATACAATATATGAACTTTTGTGTCTGATTTCTTTCACTTAGCATACTGTTTTTTATTTAAATATTTTATTGCTTGTGCTATTACAGTTGTCCCAACTTTCCCCTTTTTGCCTCCTTCCATCCAGCCCAACCCCTAGCATAATGTTTTTGAAGTTCATCCATATTGTAGCATGTATCAATACTTCATTCCTTTTCGTGGCTGAGTAATATCCCATTTGTATAAATATACTAATCTGGTTTATCCATTCATTTACTGATGGACACTTGGGATGTTTCCATGTTTTGACTATGAAATGTACAGCTATGAACATGCATGTACTTGTATTTCTTTGAGTACCTGCTTTCAATTCTTTTGTGAATGTACACAGGAATAGAATTTCTGGATCATACAGTAATTCAATACTTAATTTTTTTGCCTTATAAACAACAGATTTTTTTCCTCACAATTATGGAGACTGGGTCTGTGTTTAATTTTTGAGGAACTAGAAAAATTTCCCACAGTGGTTGAACAGCTTTTCATTTCCACCAGTAACATGAAGGTTCTGATAGGGTTTTTTATTATTATTAAAAAATGGAAGGCACTAGAGAGGATATAACTTCTTGGAGCTCATAAAGGGCAGTGTTCACAGGGAACACAGGATTATTAATGGGATGAAAATTATCTTTGCCCTGGCTAAGTGCTCAGTTGGTTGGACCCCATACACCAAAAGGGTGTGGATTTGATCCCTAGTTGAGGAATATACGTAAGGCAATCAACTGATGTTTCTCTCTCACATTGATTTCTTTTTTTTAATGAGGAGTTATAGTTAATTAATTAAATATTGGTGGATGATACCTGTAATCAGTTGAGAAATTCTATGTAGCAGGAAGAAAAAAGGAGCTTCTACCCTATGTGACAGCATGGATGGAACTGGAAAGCATTATGCTAAGTGAAATAAGCCAGGCAGTAAAAGAAAAATACCATATGATCTCACCTTTAACAGGAACCTAAACAACAAGACAAACAAGCAAGCAAAATATAACCAAAGACATTGAAATAGAAAGCAGGCTGACAGTAACCAGAGGGGAGAGGGGAGGGAATTTCAGAGGAAAAGGGGAAGGGGTCACAGGAACAAATATAAAGGACACATGGACAAAAACTAAGGTGGGTGGAAATGGGAGGGAGGTGGGGAACACTGTGGGGATGGAATGGGATGGGAGTAAAAGACAGAAAACTGTACTAGAACAACAACTAAAATAAAAAAATGAAGTGAAAAAAAGTTCACTAACACACAAAACAGTGTACTATCATCCTTAAGAGTACATTTTTATTGATTTGTCCCCTAGAGCAAGGGACATAAAGGAAAAAATAAACAAATGGGATCTCATTAAAATAAAAAGCTTCTGCACGGCCAAAGAAAACAGCATTAAAATAAAAAGAGAACCAAACATATGGGAAAACATATTTGCCAATGATACCTCAGACAAAGGTTTAATCTCCAAAATACATTGATTTTTTAATCTCTCTCTTTCTGTGTCCCTTCTTCTCTCTCCAAAATCATAAAACATATCCTCAGGCAAAGATTTTTTTTAAAAAAAGATTACCTTTGGTCTTTGGCCAATTCCTTACTTTCCGTGTCCTCATTGGTTAAACACAGAAATTGTGACATTAAAAATACTTGACTACTATATGAAAAAAATATGAGAAAGTTTACTTGCTGGCATAGTGTAGACAATCAACAATAGTTAATTAAATCTCAATAGTCATTTTACTTGAAAAGGTAGTGGAAACCACGTTAGACATACAGATGATGATTCCCCCAAAAGGGCAATTTTCTAAGAAAAGAAAAAAGTATCTAGGATGCTTCAACAACATGAGGGCACCCATAGTGGTAAAAAGAACCCCACAGCTTCAAATCAGAAAGTCCTGGATCCACAGACTAACTTGCCTTGAAGTAATCAGAATTCCTTTCATTACAACTGACAAGAATCCAACCCAAACAGCATATATAAAAAGGGGGGAATTGGTGGCTCTGAGAGAGCTGCCTGAAAAGTATATTGTGCATGGGTTACAGGTGGGCTTGGATATTCCTCCTTTTAGATGTGGAGAAGGGGTGGGATCAACCTGCACTACCATCTCAAAGGAAGAACATGTAAAACCTATCAATGACTCTGATTTCCTTGTCTAAAATCTCTACCTAGCCCTAGGTCTTCATTTTGCCTATGCTGAGAAGATGGTAACTGAGTAGGAGGGAGCAGATTTCACTTCCCCCTACACACAGGAGGAAAAACTGGCTAATCCACAGAGGACGAGAACAGACAGACAATAGTACCGCAGCATATTTGAAAACAAAAGTCCACAAAACTGTAGCAAACACTGAAAAACCAGAAACCAGATGGTGAGAAGGATATTTCAGGACAGTAAGGTCCCGGGGACCAGTGCGGGGACCGAGGTGCGTTTGTAGCCCGGCACCCAGGCCCGGCACCCAGAGCTGGCACTGGGTCTACCACAGACTTCTTGAAAGCGGAGGGCCTGCCGCAATCCTTGGAGAGAGCTGGGTCACCTGCTCACTCCCTCCCCAACAGACCAGGGTTGGAGTAACACCAGCAGAGTTCTGGTCACAGACGGGGCCCTGATTACTTGTGGAGTCTGTGGTCGCCAGCTTGGGAGAGCTGAGAGTCAGGCAGAGACCGCACTGAACATGGTAGTCACCTACCTGGCTGGAGAATTGGGCTACACGGGGTGCCAGGCTTGAGTAGGAGGAATTCATTAAACAGAGGGACTGGGGAATCTACTGTGATAGCCCCGAAGCTGACTCCCAACACAGCCGGACAGAGACCCCAGGGTTAAAGGGAAGGCACTGCGACCCCCTCCTGGTAGCACTGGGAAGGGAAGGGTTTGGACCCAAATTCGCTGGATGGAGGCAGCCTAACCGAATGGGCACCCCTGCACCCCAGCATCTAGTGATAACCACCGGGGAAAAGCTCTCTGAAGAAAACCAGGAATCCCACATCTAAGATATTGGGGAAAGGAGTCAGAGTAGCTGCTGGGACAGTCCTTGCAAGACAAGCTGAGTAAACATTGGGAAGGGAGAAATGCCACACCAATCACTCCCCAGCCTTCTGCAGCCAGCAAGACCAGAAAAACCGGTTTGGACAGTTTGAAAAGAACAAGAGGTGTGTGGGTTGTTTTTTTTTTAATCCAGGTTTTTTTTTGGTAATTTTTAAAAAATTATTATTTAAAATTTTTCATTACTGTTTTATCCTCCAATTGCTTTTTCTTCTCTTCCCTTCTTTCTTGATTTAGTTCTACACACTCTATTTCCAATTTTTTTCTTTCCTTTCTTCCTTCTCCTGCCTTATTTTTTAAATACCCACAAGTGAGAAAAAAACTTGGAACTGTGAAAGGACCTGATGTGGACTCAAACAGGGGGCAACCTAACAGCTGAGACAGTGAGACAAATTTCACTCGGCTATTGCAGGGAAACTGCAAGTTGCTGCATATTTGGATTATTATTATTTTTCTCCTTTTTTCATTATTTCTACATCTTTTTATCTCAATAGTATTTTTGTATTCCCCTTCTTTCTGTACAGTATTCTTTGCTTGGCAGGGTATATTGTACCATTTGACATGTTTTGTTTGTTCTCTCTTCTACATTGTATTGCTAATTTACTGTCCTTCGCGTATATTGTGGTCCATCAGCACACTAGTCAACACCCTATACCCCCTGTTCAGGTTATTCAGATCACATACATTCTGGCATATGAGTGTTGCTCTAATATTATTGTAAATAACTGCTGTTCCACACAAGTGTAAATTCTTCAAGCACCTTCCCCGGATACAAGCCCACATCACAGCCTCCTGAACTCTATTATCAGGGAAGTTAACACTATTCTCTCACATGCTACACCTATGTACTATCCTTTGCTCTCACCTTACCTCAGAATCTGACCTCCCACAACTTCACTGCTTTCTAGATCCAACTCACAACCCTCTCCTTCCCAACAAGAGTCTTATCTTCTTCCCATCCTTTCTTAAAAGTGGCCAGTTGGGTTGAGGAACATGGTTAACACTACAGATAGTCAAAAGATCTTCTATCTTTTATACTGGCTGCTACTGTAAATATTATAGAATACTCCCCTGCTGTCTTAAACCATTTTGTCTCCCCCTCCAACTCAGCACAAAAGAAGAGTAGGTGGAAGCGGTGA